>JALBCR010000926.1:0-75427 GCA_030710515.1 Abscondita cerata
AGATATATTCGCTCGAGTGGTTAAAATATCATTGTTGTCAATAAGAGATAAGTGTAACTGTTGATTCTGTGCAAAGGTGAGAGGTCTCAAGGTTAGACCATATAATAATGAATAATTGAAGAGATTGGATTGATTGATCCAGTAAAGTGTTTGTTGATAACGTACCCAATATTTCGTTAATTTTAAATTAGTGTTGAGGATTAAATCGTTTAGGTTCTTGTTAAGCGGCTTTTGATTCGTAGAAATTTTGTCTATAACGTCTGAGAATGTTTTAATGGAATTATCTAAAATTTGTGCTTGTTCGAGTAGAATAGTTTTCTGTTGATTGATGGATTTTAATAGTGTTTCTATTTGGGTTTGGAACTTAAGGCCATCCGAAGAGTCTAGGTTTCCAGTTATAAATTTTATTAGACTTCCAAGCCCGTCTATTAATGATCTTTTTATTTCTTGTAATTTCCTGCGGTATTAAATGATCGAACAATCTTATCAGTTCGCTTAAATAATTTTGTAGTTGCAATTGGTTATTATAGCTAAAAGGGATATGATCCTGTTCGAAAGATATCTTGCTACAATAATAATTTTTTGCATACTGTTCTGTTATTATATTTTATGTCAAAGGACTTATCATTAAGTAATCTAACTACATTTAAAATACTATCTTTTTAAGTCTAAATAGCTACTTATTGTAGGGGAGTAATCAAATACTTTATACAGGGTCCATAGGAGGCGATAGTTCGATAACATATGAGGATGAGTCTGTAAATGGTAATAGTTCGTTTAAGTGTCTCTTAATTGTTTTATCAGATTTTTCTGAGTTTAGGTAACACGTTTCGTGTTTAGTGATTTTGGTTATGAAAAATGGGCCTAGAAATCGTTGTTGGCATTTGTTTCAGGTAGCTTGCGAATTTCTTACAAATACTTTGTCGTTAATGGGGGTTTCTTTTGCTATTAATTTTTGTGTTCCGTTTTTCTTTGGTGGTGGTTTGAGTTTCTGTTAATTGTTGATAAAGTTTATGGAGTTTTTCTTGATGATCATTGACGTATGTTTCGAGAAAGTGTTTATTAAAGTCAATGTCAAAAGGGTTTCGAGATTCTGTGTGTCCAAATCATATTTCGTGAGGCGTGTAAGTCAAATTAGGATGTATAGAGTTATTATACGCAATAGTAGAATATTGAATTAATTTTGTTGGTGATTCAATCGGGTATTGTTCTTTCAAGATTCGGTAGTGTTCAATGAGAGTGGAGTGAACACGTTCAACCGGGGAGTAAGAATTATGATTATAAGGCGACTTAATATGTATGAATATTTTATGTTGTTCGAGTAAATTTTTAATAGGATGAGGTGTCGAATTCGATGTCGGCAACAATTGCGTTTGGGGTTCCAAACGTGGAGATGAAATTGACCAGTTGATCTAATATATCTACTGTGTTTCTAGATTTTAAAGGATATGCTTGTGTGAATTTTGAGAATGCGTCAATTATGGTTAAGAATTTTTGTCTGTCTATCTCAAATATGTCTATATGTATATTTTGGAACGGTTTGTTAAATGTAGGAGTCATTTGCATAGATTGTTTAATTGGATGACGGAGGTATTTTTGTTTTTTGCAAGTTTGGCAATTATTAACATAATGTTCAATATCTTTCGAAATGTTTTTCCAATAGTATCGTCGTTTTAAATGGTCTTCGGTTTCGCGAATACCACGATGGTTCGTTTTTCCTTCATGATAGTTCGAGATTTGGTGTAATCGTTCGTCTTTATCAGTTAAGTAAGTGACTTGTGATGTGCTTCTAAAAAATTTAGCTGTGTTTTCGTTAGAAATTGAAATTATGAAATTTGAAAAGTTTTTATAAAGGTCTTCATCGGGAAAATAACAATAATACGAGGGCCGTTCAGAAACTAACCTCCGGTTGATTGAAAAAAAATACACCAAGTTAAGTAAAAATATTTTAATATATACATCTTACAACTACATCTTTGCACTATTTTCGACATAGTCTCCATAACGATTGAGGCACTTATCATATCTCTTCACAAGCTTTGAAATTCCTTCTGCATAAAAAATCACCCGCTTGTGCCTTGAGCCAGCCTGTGACCGCATCTTTGAGCTCTTCGTCGTCATCAAACCGCTGGGACCCGAGCCATTTTCTTCATATGCATGAAGAGGTGATAATCGCTTGGCACCAGATCTGGGCTGTAAGGTGGATGGTTGAAAACGTCCCACTTGAAGGACTCAAGAAGGGCTGTTGTTCTACGAGCAGAGTGAGGACGGGCGTTATCGTGCAAAAAAACGATACCGGAAGTCAGCATACCACGGCGTTTGTTCTGTATAGCCCGTCGTAATGTTTTTAGTGTTTCACAGTACACGTCTTGATTAATGGTCGTCCCACGTTCCATGAATTCAACCAACAACACCCTTTGGCATCCCAAAACACCGTTGCCATCAGTTTTCTGGCAGAAAAATCTTGCCGGGCTTTTTTGGTTTGGTAGGCGAATCTGAATGTGCCCACATCTTTGATTGTTCTTTTTGTCTCAGGGTTCACGTACTTAATCCAGGTTTCGTCACCGGTCACGATTCTGTTTAACAATGGTTCTCCTTCGTCCTCATAACGTGACAGAAAGTCTAATGCAGAGGCCATTCTTTGAGTTTTGTGGTGGTCGGTAAGAATTTTGGGCACCCATCGTGCACAGAACTTACGGTAACCCAATCTTGCTGTCACTATCTCGTACAAAAGAGTCTTAGAAATCTGTGGAAAATCAGTAGACAACTCCGCCATTGTGAAACGTCGATTTTCACGAACTTTTTGCATCAACTGTCTGAACGAGTTCGTCAGTCACCAATGATGGTCTACCACTCCTCTCTTCATCATGAACGTTTTCTCCTCCACTTTTAAATAAACGTACCCCTTTCACGGACAACTCCTTCACTCATAACTTTTGGTCCGTACACGGCACAAAGCTCACGATGAATAGCTGCTGCAGAGTATCCTTTGGCTGTAAAAACCTTATAACAGCACGCACTTCACATTTGGCGGGATTTTCTATTGCAGCACACATTTCAAACTGCCACAAAACTAAACTAGCGCAGGTACGATGTTCATTCGACTACGGCTTGATGCCGACTGACCTGCTGAGCGCGTGAATGCACAGATGGCGCTACTCCCCCACTACCCGCACTATGACCAATCGGAGGTTAGTTTCTGAATGGCCCCTCGTATTTAGCGTAGGGTGTGCAAAAATCTGTCAGTAATTCGATAAATTTGTCATTGAGGGTTGCGAGGTTGACGTACAGTTTTATTAGCTTATTGTCGTCAAAGTTCAGCACTTCTGTTTTCTTAGGTATGCTAGTCTTTATGAGTTCGATCTAGTTTTTGAAATATTGCAGAGGCTTATCTGTGAAGTCCCTATGGCTAGAGTTGATTCAAGTTGGGTATGTATTGTATCGACTAATGATTGATTGTCGTTTAAATTTAAAGGGTTTTCAGTAGTAATATGTTGGATAGATTCATCTAAGTCAATAACGGGAATATCAAAAGTCTTCTATATTAGGGACTTCTGCACATTCGGGAATTATGCTGGACGGTCCGGGTTGAGGTTCAGGTGTTTGGAGAGAGTCTTGTCTAGTGTCATTAAGAGTTAGAGGGTTTAGAGAAATTCGAGATAGAGCATCAGCTACTCTATTTTCTTTTCCGGGTCGATAACGTATTTCGAAATTGTATTCTTCGAGTTTAAGGGACCAGCGTGTTAATTTCGAATTAGGTTCTTTCAGGTTTCTAAGCCAAACTAGTGGTTTGTGATCGGTGTATAAAATAAATTTTGTGCCAAAAAAGGTCTAAATTGCTTTGTAGCCCAGATTATGGCTAAAAGCTCCCTTTCTATTGTGAAATATCGTTGTTCTGTCTCGTTAAGACTACGTGAGGCGTAGCATACAGGTTTTTGGTTTTGAGATAAAACGGCACTTAGAGCAAATTTTGATGCGTCTGTCGTCAGTTCGATTGGTTTGGAAAAATCAGGGTATTGAAGTAATGGTTCATTGGTTAGGATAGTTTTTGTGTGTTCAAATGATTCTATAAATGTTTTGTCATGAATAACTTTCTTGCCGTTTTTTAAACATTGTGTCATTGATTTGGTGATTTTTGCAAAATCTGCTATAAATTTACGATAACTTTAGGAATTCCGATTTGTCTAATTGAATTTTGACATTAGCTTCACGGCATCGCTGAAAAACGTTTTTTAAACGATGGATGTGTTCGTGAATGTTCCAAAAATTATAATATCGTCTAGATAGACTAAGCATTGGGTCGGAGTGAGGCCGGTTAGTGCTGTATTCATCATTCTCTGAAACGTTGGGGGGCATTTTTAAGACCAAAAGGCATGCGTCGAAATTGGTAGTGACATTCTTCAGTGCTAAACGCGGTTTTTTCGATGCCAAATTGAGGGTGGTGAAATAGTTGGCACGTCCTAAATTGTCAAGAATTGTTTCAATAATGGGTAGTGGAAATTTACCGTCTATGGTTTGTTCGTTGAGTTTCCTGTAATCTATGACGATTCGCCATTTCTTTTTTCGAAGCGTCTTGTTTTTTGGGAACTACCCAAATTGGAAAATTATACGGTGATTCGCTTATCCGTTATCAGTTTTGGTCCGTATGTGGTGTTTTGTCAAGGTAGTCTAGTTAAGGGGTGTTTGGATCATAAAAATGTCTTTATATTCTATACATAAATTAGTCAGTACAGTTTTTTCTTCTTCATTAAGGTGGTCTATTCGCAAGTTTTCTTTAAAATTGGTCAATAAAGAATTTTTGTTAACAAAAATGTTATTTAAACAAGTACTTTTATCTATTTCGGGTTTTGTTACAGGGTAGTCTTCAACAAAGAGGGGTTGATTAATAGCTACAGTATGTTCGCTATCTGATGTGTTAATAATGGTTGTAGTAAACCAATTTCTTTTCAATTTTACTATCGCTGAAGACATAATGACATGTTCAGCAAAATTTAGTTTAGGGGCAATTTTATTACCATCTTTTCCGATTGCTGGCAATCTAACTACTAGTTTGGTTCTGGAAGGGATTGTAATAATTTTTAATGCTATTTTTGGTTGAATTTCATTAAAATTACAATCATTTCTTTCTTTATTTCATTTTCTTCTTCTGATTCATTAACATAAAATGGAACTGTTGTTTGTTCTGTTGAAATTGAATAAGTAAACAAGATGATCTCCTTCTTGATTAAACAGGGCAGGTATTGGAATTTTAGCTACTAAATTGTGTTGTGTTGTTCCGTGGCTTGTCGTAATTTCAAAAGGAGATTCAAAGATTTTTCTGGGAAGTATGAACACTATAGTTCTCGTTCCGTTATGAAAGTGAGTCTTTTAATTAAAAAAATATAAATAAAATAACCCCGGCCATTTCACGGGTGATGTTAGCGCCGTGTCGCTGCCAAAGCCCCAAAAATTCGGCGTGCCAGAAAGGTGGGTCAATCCTTTGGCCGCTTAAGAAAATACATCAATATAAAAAATATGGTAGATTTTAAAATGTTGTAAAAATAAAATCATAAATAAATATAACACGTTAAAATACACTATTGTGCAGTTGTAGAGATAAAATTGTATAAAACAAAATAAATAAACATAAATCACAAGACGTCACTTGTGTGACTATATTGAAGAATGAAACCTACCCTAGGTGTGACTATAAACTAGGCATGCATGTTAGTAACAAACGCATGTCGGTCGAAGAGATGTGATGCAGTCCCCTAGTCAACCGTCCGAGGCGGCGGTGCATGTAGATCATCGCCGATCCAGGTAGCGCGCATAAAGTTTCGACGAACAAATATGCTGCCCCCTATGGTATTCAGGATCAGCGAGCGGATCTCGGCCTTTGAAAGGTTCAGTAACGTACAAATATGGTTATTTCGCGATCACCACGTGCCACTCGCTCCGATGATGAGCGGAGCGTGTGAGAATGATCGGCCCTGGTATCTCAACGCGAGGGCTTTCGCACACTGGGGCTCAGAATAATACGCTATTTTGGCTTCGTACGTGGCGCTCAATAACCGCGGACTTTCCCAGGGAATGGCCACATCGCAAACTACTGCTCTTTCCTCTTTAACTAATACCAAGTCAGGCTTCCGGAGCAGACCGTTTGCAAGACGAACATGTGGCTCTTCTTCTACCAACCATCCCTTACGGTCGGCTAATGTTCTCAGCCTCCCGCAGATCCTGTCATGACGACGTATCCTCGCCCAGTGTGTCGCGGGGCAACCTTGGAGTAGATGGGATAGTGACTCCACTCGGGTGCACCCAGCTCTACACTGTCGGCCGGGAACGGGGTTAGATGATATCCCCTTAGCCGGTAAAAGATTTCCCCTTAGCTGGACTGCCCTAACGAACTCCGCGCCGCTCCAATAGGAGGGGGGTTCATCAACCTGCAACCTGAATGTGTAGTGTCGCTGCCCTGTATCAGACCGTGTCCAGAGAACGAATTTTCCAGTCGCTCACCCCAAGTTCTCCTTATTTGCTCGCGCGTTGTTCCCGACCGCCCAACGTCCTAGCTTCTGCCGAAGTTTTTCAACCTCAGGCAGGGCCATTACGTGAGCAGTGGTGGAGTCGGCCTGGAGCGCAATCCCATTCAGTCGCCTGAACAGGATGTCGGGAACTTGTGACGCAAACGCGGGTACTCCAAGCCCGCCAAGTCGAACCGGGGTGTGGATGAAAGAATCCGCACTCGTCCGATTTAGATGTAAATACTGTAACGTGTAGATCTTCAAATTTGTCAAAAATGACCTACCTAAGAAACCGCTTAAACAGTAGCTCGAATTGTGCAATTCTGGTTCAGCTGGTTTACGTTGCAACAGGGATGCCAGTCCATTTATATTTAAAGGAATAAATGTACAAAGACCTTTTTAAATTCAGAACAAAAAAAATATATAATTCAGGAATATCCAAAGGAGAACAATGATAACACATATACTTAAATATATTAAAGGCTTAAAGTCTTCATGCATTAATTAGTAACAAACACTACTTTAAAACTATACGTGATAATTAACTTAAACAACTAATAAAACATAGAGAAATTTTATTTAAAATCCGCAAGATAAATGGAAGGAACCTTCGTTAAAAAAAAGGAACACCAAGGAACTATTTAGTTTTATCTAATAGACGATAACTAGCGCAAAGATACACAGCAAAACGCTAAATGGGCAAGTACGGCCCTGCAATATTAAATTTAACGGCGTCGCAACGTAATCACGATTACTAGCGCAAAGATAACACAACAAAACGTTAAAGCGATAAGTAGGTATGGCCTTGTAAAATAGAAACGAAATATTCAATTCAAACGGCCTCAGTTTATCAATGCGTATTCACAATAAACATAAAAGAAAGTGCCAAACTCACAGTTAATTTTGTTGTAGGGGTACTGGTGATTCATATATATATTTTCGTTGACAATTGAAAACACCTGCTTCAATGCTCTCTCTTTCTTTATTCGCTGTAAATATGCGGCAACCATTGATATGTCAATGTAGCGTAATTCATACGGAATGTACATTTATTCTCGTTTTCGGATAGGCAATAATACAACGGTATCACTTATAAATACATACAGGCCCTCGAAACTATTAGCAGGTACTTTAAACCCTAAAAGACAATATTTAGCGAACGTAATTAAAAAAAAACTTTACCATTGGATATAATGGGAGAAAATATAAATAATTTTAAGACACTTTTCTCGCCACAACCGGCACAATCAAGAAGACCTGCGCCTTTTGCATTTCCTTTAGAAAAATCATGCCTGTGCGCATTGCCAACTCACGGTGAAAATTACTAGAATTGTATACGGAGTGAGTCAAATAAGTTACACAGGATGAATATTAATTTAATTTATGTGACAAATAGAAAATATAAAATCATAACGTAACAATACTGCCGAACAGCGATACGTACCAGTCGGTCTGCACCCTTGAGAAGGCCCAACGTCACTCGAGTATTCAGTAGTTCCGCCATCACCCTAGGCAAAAGCAAGCGCTTCAACAAAGCCAGCTTCTGGGCTGGTTTGAGGGGAGCCGTCCCAACTCTTTTCAGTCGCAGCTTAATCGAATCAAGCGTGGGTTTTGCCTGCCCGGAAGAGAGGTACTTAGCCTCGAGATACTTAAACCACTCCCCAGGAAGGAGTGATTTAATGGGCTTACCCTCCACGAAGAATCTGGAGGTGGTCGACGTAAACAGTACCTTCTTCCCGGGAACCGCGCGAACCACAAGAGCAACGCTCTTGGTCGGATTCAGGCTCAAACCACGCTTGCCGAAAAAGTCTACGGCCGTCCGGAGAAGGTTCCGGCTGCCTTCGATAGTCTCACTAGCTAAAATCAGATCGTCTGCATAGGCTAAGCAGGCAATGGATGCCTGTGGTTGGTCGGTCGTTAGTTTAAGACCCAAGCCGGTGTTCTCAAGCTTCTCTATCAGCTCGCAGGATTTGGATGCCAAAACACCATCCGGCCCACGAGCCGAAGTGGTGGTGGAGATATCCTCCATTATGCAGTTTGCGAGCCGCGGGCGGTCCCTGGCGTACAGGCGCTGGACTTCCCGGTACTGCTCCACTCGGTCGTATGTCCTAAAATGCACATGCTTGTTTGGCGGGTGGTTGGTTCGTTTCACCCTTTCCCCTGCGCAGACCCCTAACTCTTTCAGGCTGGACTCAACAGCAATCTCCAACTCTCCAACGTCGACAGCAGTTTCCCGGGGGGTGGACCGGAACAGAGCCAAATCTGACTCTGTCCAGCCGTCCCAACCATTTCTCATCCGGGAGATATGTTGACAGACCGGATCAGCTCTTTGGACAGAAGAAGAGCACTCTGTGCCTACAACGGGATGGGCAGTGGGCAGTCCGGTTCCAGGGCCAGAGTGCCGTTGGGAATGGGCGCCGGACGATTCCAGAGCCCCTACTGGGGAGCGTTCTTGTGGGCTTGATCGTACACCCGTGGCTACGCCAGAAGCCTGTCTTCTGGCGGCCCGGGTCAAATATCTGGTCTTGCCGACCCTGGGGTCGGGTACAGTGGCCACATTATTCTGCTCCTTTTCGGGGGTAGATCGCTGACGATCCGTCCTTCCCGGCTTACTCTGGACATCTGAAGGTCCGGGTAACGAACCATCCTCAACCACAAGTGGTGAGTGTGCCAAGAGATATGCCACATCCACGTTTTCGTACAGCAAAGAAGCTCGTTCAATCTGCTCCTCGAGCGTCCCCGTATCCAACTCCTGGAGAATGGTCTGGTAATCCTGCTGGAGTCTTCGAGATTTGATTGCTTGTTTTGTCCTGGTAGGAAAGAGCGGGACTATATGGTCGTTGATGTGACGACCTGTGAACCTGGTCTCTTCCAGAGTCATGCGAATGAGATCCTCGTCCCTCCACCTGGTTGGATCCCTCACGGGTTGTGTCACCTGACACTCTAAGTCGCGGTTATACTCTAGTGGGTGGGCCAGTCTCATGTGCTGACGCATACCGGCATTGGTATCGAACTGTCGATTGCAGACAGGACAGGAGGTTTCAGGTACTGAGGAGCCCTTGCAGTACCGTCTCCTAATATGCTGTCTCATGCCAGCCTCGGTGTTGAAGATTTTTCCGCACACACATCTGACCATTGTCGAATTTAATGAGTAGTGTTAGACAAAGGTGGGTGTTGATATTATCAAACACCCGCAACAAATACAAAATGGGTTTAATTGCCCTTTGTCTTGAAAAGCCTGTTTAGCTCAGGAAAAAGCAGATAACAGGAACTCGGGTGATAATATTGTTCTGGAACTGCCAGTGTCTATGAGTAATTTGTGGTTTGAATTGGGGATCAGTATGTATGGTAAAACAGGTGAACTTATGAATATTAGTCCGTTTAAAGGCTGTGGCTCTTGTTAAACTACAACGGTCGGGCGATCTCAGCGTAAGTCCCGGAGTTCTTTTCAGAAATTATCGTAACCATTCCGTGTCCAGTTATTTTATTTTGACTCCATGACACGGGTGCCCGAATATTGTTATGTGTTGCCATTTCATAGGCAATTAGCTGACAATCTTTATTTGTTACACCATAGAATGTGTAAGCACATTGAAACAAATAGTCAAGTAGCATATGTTCCTGCTCTTCCGTGAAAATATTGTTAATCTCGTAGTTAGGGGTAAGTCTAGCTGCCTCCCCCTGCAGCTGTTGTTTTAAATAGTAGCGTCTTAAAATTGCGTACGGAATCAGTTCTCTCTTTGCCGCTTCTCTTAAGCTTAAACCATCAGCTTTAAGAACAAGTGCCTACCTCATCTGTTCTTGCGTATGTGTGTCTATTTTGCGTTCTTTCTTTTTCCGGGCCATTCTGTAAAAATAAACACTCGTTAAATTAAAAATATAATACGTAGGAACCTATACACAACAGCTGAGTAACGTATAAGGTACATAGTGAACCGGTTCACTGTGGACATTGATCAATATTATGATGCAATAACAAGCATCACCATTTCCACAAGGTTAGCAACAAAACTGTTAATGTTTTTTTAGACTTAAGTACACACTTAAAAAGCGGTCATGTTCAGTGTAACCATATACGCCATGAATAATTAGTAAACATCGCAAAAAGTACGTCATATTTTTACTTTGCTTTACCTTAAATCATGTATTAACACACAGTAATTGGATTGTAGACACCCCACAACATATAGCGCCGCCTCTCTCCAAATTCTGGTGGAAATTTAAACTCGGGTGGTTCACTGTGTACCGTGGTTCACTGTGGGACAGTTTACCCTATATTAGAAAAAATTAGAATAAGATTTGTCAGGTTTGAAATCTAATAAATTAAAATAATATTTAATTTATTTAATTAAAGAAAGTTTTTTTGAAGTGGACTAAAGTTTATTAAAAGAAGAAGGAACACAGTGTGTGTAAAATTATCATTTTAAAGCGAAAATCGAAAAGAAAAAGTTAGAAAGTGATGTGAATTGGAGCGTTGGTGTATTTAAAAATTTACAGTCTCAATTTTCATTTTATTATTACGGCTCACGATACATTACAATATCTAGAAGAACTATTTACTTTCGTACTAAACCTTGCACAATTGAAAATGGTGTGTGTTATAAATAATACTTTAAGTAGTAGTTGCAAGCTATACTTGGTGGTGATACGGAAATATGTGGATAACATAAGATCGGTAAATAAAAGTAATAAACTTAAGCGACATTTTAATTGTACTATAAATATTCTTCGCAAAGCAATTAAAACTGAAACACATAAAATAATAATTCCGAATCTCCCTTTTCTTTGGTATTTAAAATGTTATCGTTTAAGACTTAGAAGACTAAATACGTATTGTGCCATGTGGTGCCAACGCGGTCTCACACTCTTTTTGGTTCGGTTTACCGCGTGAGACCACCTTGCCACCACTACCTAGAATATTAGATCTGGCTGTATGAGACCACGTAGGTCTCGCAAATTAGTGTAAAACATATGTGAGTATGAAGTAGGTGGCCTGGCAGTCTGAAAATTTATTTGGCCACAATGTTTGCGAGACCAATGTGTCACCATGCAGCTCAGAATTATATCCTGCTTTTACAACTAAATAAAAACTCTCTTTGACTATAAAGTCTACTTTTATTAAAATAAACATATTTATATGAACAAAATTACATGTTGTGTAAGAAATATGACTTAAAACTAAATGTATGACTTAAAATACTAGAAAATTAAATTTACAAAGTAGCATGATGCATTTCAAAGTTGTCTGCGGGGTCTTGTTCATCGCCACTTGTCTTCCAGATTCGGCATTTATTTTTGAAAAACACGATGTACAACGACGTCTTAATCGTCGTCCTAAATTCTCTAATTTATGGTTGACGTTTTGCTGATTTCGGTTCAATTCTGTAACTTAATTTTTCGTTTGCAGAAGTCCCTTTATAACTTCTATTCTAAATTGAATTACAGACATCGATTCATTTGCAATTTGTTGATGTGCTATAAATGCGTTTACTAATGTCGTTCCCGTTATAAATTCTATCGTTTTTCGGTTTTAGAGTTTCTTTTCCTCTTCGTTTAATTGGACACATTTTATCTGTATGCTTCGTGCTTAGCATTAGCACATCCCTCTTGTCCTTCAATTTTTGGACAATAACACCAGTATTGCTTTCTTCAGCAACTGTTTCTCCAGTCTTTAATTTTTTGTCTATAACGTTTTAAGGGTTCATTTTTCTATTCGATCGTAAGGTATCAATTAGGTGAGTTTTATGATGTAATAATTCATGCGGTAGAGCGACGGATGTATAGTAATTATCAGTACAAAGGGGTTCTACCATGATCCAATAAGTTCCCCATCAAATTCATAACTACCTTTGAGGGTACACTTTTGTTTTCATCTCGTTCCTTTCCGCAATAAATTTTGAATCTATAGGTATAACCACCATTTAGGCATAACTTAATAGTAGATTATACCACGAGTCAATAATGATAGCTATTATTCTCGAGGAATAAGTTACGAACCGGGCCGCGTAGCGGCGAGGGAGTAACATTCCGAGGTGATATTAGCCATTATTGCGAGTAGTATACTCTACTTTATCTACGAGTAAAATATTTACTTCACTTTATTTGTTAACAACATTAAAATTAGTAATATTACAATTAATAAACTGAATTGGTTGTGCACTATTAATAAGTTTGGAGGAATTCTCAATACAAATATTTGGAATTTCGATTGGTGTAGAGGAAGAAGAGGCTTCATTACTATTTATTGATTTCTCATGAACTGATCGATGTAACCTTCAGCTACCTGCATCGACTTCCAACCGCCATGACGTTTTAATCCGATTATATAGCCTCCTGCATCAATGTACAGAGTGGCAGATGACCTGCGGTAACAGTGGCCGGTATAACTTTCAGGATTTGGCAAATTTAAATATTTGGCAATTTGTTTACCAATCTCTGCAAATTTGTTTTTCCCAATACGTTGTATTGTACATTTCGATTTTGATAATTTATAAAAACGAATTGATTTTTATATGAGACGGACGGAGATCAATGTACTTCTTTACAATATTGTAAAACGCACCGTTTATGATGAATGTTCGTACAATTTTAGTTTTAGTTTTAGGTATTGTTATTAATAACTGCGTTTAAAAATCCTTGACATCTTCTATGTTCATTTCATAAAGCTCATTTGAACGACATGCACCCATAATTCCGATAATTAATATAACCTGAAACAAATGAATTAATATAGAACCCGAAAACTTCTGGATAAAACCGTGCAGATATATTAACCACTAAACCGTAAGAAATTGTACTAACTGGCTTCGCTATATCGCTATTATAACGTAATACGCGTTGGCACCGAGTGTGAAATAGATCAAATTAAAAAATGTGTCTTTGTATTTACCTTATGTAAAAGATAAACTTGATCAGGTGCTTTGTCAATAATTTTTCCTAATTTGTTCGGGGGTCAGAGTGGAAGACTTCTTTGGTTCGAATCCTTCTGATTTTCTTTTTAAAAATGCCCGTAGTTTGTCATATTTTTCTAGATTAATATCATGGTTTATACTCAACATAGATTTAAGCATTGAGTAGAATGACCATAATGAAGATAGTTTGTATTGTGTACTTAATTCAGCAAAATACGCCAACACAACATTTTCGGAAAACGAGTTTGCGTTCTTTCGAAGACGCCATTCGTTATAACTTGCGTAAGTTTGGTTATAAATGCACTTCGATTTTTCAGGTATTAAGGTAGATGTTGTTACAGCAACTAGTTGTGCAATTTCTGGAGGTGTAGAAGTAAAAAACTCTTGATTTTCATCCATTTTCACACACAAATAGATACACAAACACTACGCGTTTGACACTTGTCAGTTTGCGTGTTTTGTTTCTAGGTAGGCATGATTTAATTTCAGAAATTGTGTGATTGGAGTGCAGGAGGGAATAATGACCATTAAACCCTAGTCATTATTCCCTGTGAGAATAATAATATATGGCATTATACTGCAAAAACAGAGGTACAATACTAACATTATATATTAATCGTAGATAAAAAGTTTAATTCCAAATTTGTGTCTTTTATTGCTTATGTATTGCTTGAAATTCAATCGGCCACGGAAAGGAACTAAGGTCTTATCAATACATTGAAATTCGCCGGGAACAATTTGTTGTTGAAAATTGTCTTGCAATTTGTTTACAAGAGGTGCAATTTTTTGTAACCGATCTTATAAAACCACGGAATTGTCGCTGAAATGACAAATTTTCAAAAGCAACTGGAAGCGATTGCGAGAAATGATTTTTTGGATGTAATTTGAAACATAATGTTTTTCGACCAGTACATTTGCATATTAGAAAACTGACACAATCCCATCCACATTATAATACCTATAAACTTTCTAATTTCTTCGGGTGTTGTATCATGCCAAGATTTGACTCGAGATTTTTGAAAAGTATTTTTTTCCAGGTACTGCTTGGCATATCTGTTTGTCTCTTCAACCTTTAAAAATTTTGTAATGAAAGTAAAAACTCGTCAATTAGAACTAAGATTGCTTACCATTAAATTTATTATGTCATCATTTATGAACAAAGAATAGAATTCATATGGGCCTTTGTCGAAATGGGACTCGTACAACTGAGCACGAAATCCGTGCTCAGGTACATCAAAAGTAAAGGTCTTTAAATTATCACCCGTGACAGGATTCCAAGTAATTTCAGCAATAGTGTTGCCAGCTGGTTCAGGAGCTTTATCTTCTTGATCTATAACTTCGAAGTTCCGTATTACATCTTCTATTGTTTCAACAAAACGCTGTGATCTTTCTAATGGATTTTCCATCATTTGATAACCTGACGATGTTGATGCTTCGCAATTGACCTCAATTTCTGTTCTATCCTTGGTGCCTTTTGCTTTCTTTTGGGGTGCACCTCGGAATCAGTATCTGAATCCGCTAATTCTGGAATGTATTCATCCCCAGAACTGTCATCAAATGGATCAGCAACCACCTCTTCGTCCGACAAAACTCTTGCCACAGCTGTTGTAATTTCTTTTGCTCCGCTTCGTAAGACATGTTGCAACCACTTTATAACGCACACTGCACTGCATTTATTGCCGTTAGTAATTTCTGACGCGACAAATCATGGTAACACGGACAAGTTAGAACTTGAACTGTGGTGACACATCGGTCTCCACCAGCCAGCTAGACATAAGATGGGTCGGAGGGCTGCGTGAGACCAACATGTCACCACAATTTTTTTGTTACTTTTTTTCAGTTATTTTATATGATTTTATGTTTAAAATTGTATAATAAAAAGCAATTATCTATACAAAGTTAGGAATTTTGAGCAACGGCCAGTTGGACTTGAATTTGCAGGGTAAATGGTGGCACAATACGTGTTAAATAGAAATTGTTAATAAAAACTGGGGAAGATATGTCGCCCAATTTAAAACTTAAAAAATGTACTGTGGTTTGGGATAATGTGGAATCATGTTTAAAAAAAAGAATTCAAACTGGTTTTTTATTAGGTGTTAATATAAAAGATCCTTTAATTTAAAAAAACAATCACCAATCAATGCTTAGAGTAAACGTTATTTTTAGTGTTAATTTTATTAAACCCCAAACGGGAGAGATAAGTTTCAAAACTTGTTGCACCAAAAATAGTGCAATGTATTCTACAACTAACATGAAACAATGGTATCAAGAACATGTTTTTGATAGACGGATTGGCTTCATATGAGCTTTTGAGGTTAAGAGTAAATATTAATAAATATGATCCTCTTCAAATAGGTTATTTAACATTTGTATCTGTTCCACACTATATTCAGGGAAAACATGCTGTCATAAATACAAAAAACAACGATCCATATTGTTTTCTTTGGTCTATCGTATCCGGTTTGTATCCCGTTAATACCAATTCTCATAAAAAGTCGTGGTATCCGCAGTTTGAAAATGTTCTAAATTGTGATGGTATAAAATTTCCTGTAACAATAAAAGACGTAGAAAGATTTGAGAAACTGAACAACTTGTATGTTAACTTGTTCTGCATTGAAAACAATAAAGCTCTACCTTGTTCGTTTTAGTCCCGTTCTTGAAAGAAGTGTTAAAGTTATAAATCTACTTATGGTTCATTTGAGTAAAACTTCAAACGAAAGTATAAACGATTTATCTGAGGTATACCTATTTTATCACTTTGCTTAGATTAAAAACTTATCAGCTCTTTTATCGAAACAAGTAACATCTCACAAACATAAGATATTTATTTGTAAGAGATGTTTAAATTACTTTACAACTAACGATATCCTTGAGAAACAAAATTAAATTATAAAAATTATTGCTCTAACTAAACTGCACTGAGTGCACTGTAAGGTTACTAAAAGAAACGGATAAATATTGTTCGGAATTAAACGAAGATATGAGAAGTGGGGAGCAGCGAACCGGACCAGAGTCGGATGCTGACTTCAATTAGAAAACCACGCATTTCTTTCATATTATATTTGAAGGATATATTTTTTTTATTAGTATTGCAAGAAGTGTAAAAATCACAGCATAAAGATTTCATCAAGGCTGTTGAACCTTGGGGCTGATCCGAAGATGCTTGCAGCATTACCACGTTGGTTGGCTAAAGAAATTTGTTATCGGAGGTATTTCTTCGCATTCGGATTACCACTTTACGAAATCAGTTTGGCACCGATGACGTTGATAACGCGTTTTGAGTCTTCGCACCAGGGGTCCAAGCTGTAGATGCTGTAAGGGGCAGGTATGTTGTGGCAAGAGTAACGACACATGTTACGTCCCAAATTAGACCGTCGGTATTTGACAGACCACCAGGCTCCAAAATCCAAAAGCTTAAAAAGACCAACCGCCGTCTTGTACAGTCGTATACCGCACTTAAGTACACACCTCTGATGAGCTCGCAATAAGAGCGAAATGCTGCATCAGGTATTCTTTCGTTGCGTGTGTGCTTCTGTACAAGTTATACTTGGCTTTATCGACAACGTGTGTTTCAAGCATTAAAGCTATCGCTTAGATAGGGCTTTGCACTTTAACACACACATGTCGTTACAGTTAACTGTTGGCATTTTTCTTAGTTTATACTATTCGCACGTGTCAATGTTTACACGAGATGTCGCAAGACACACATTTTACTTGTGTTCATTGCTCCATGATAGTTTGAAAGACCAACCGCCCGTCTTGTACAGTTGTATACCGCACTTAAGTATACTCCTCTGATGAGCTCATAATAAGAGCGAAATGCTGCATCATTGCGTGTGTGCTTTTGTACAAGTTAATCTTGGCTTTATCGAGACACGTGTTGTTTTACGCATTAAAGTTATCGGTTAGATAGCGCCTTGCACTTTAACACACAGGTTAAGATGCCAGTATCATTAAAATTTAGTGTGTCCAAATTGTAAAGGAGAAACTGACTTAGAAAATCAAAAGTGCCTTATGTGTTCTCTGCAAGATATTATCAAATATCAAGGTGGAAAACATTTGACATTATATTTTTTTTAAAAAGACGCAAAAAAATTAACCAATTTATGAATAAAACTTATTAGAAAAAGTGGGCAGTCTGTAACTATTACCGAATATAAACACGTGTGTTTTAGCGAAAAAGTGATCAGCAAGACAGACGCAATGAAAAGTATTGTGAAAAGCAAGTGACAAACTTTAACATCATACTTTTTAAAGAAGACTCTAAAATATAAAACAATTTGTAAAATAAAATTTATTAGAAAAAAAAAAAACTTGCACAGTCAGTTATAATGGTTAAGAATTATAAACGCACGATTCAGTGAGAAAGTTATTATATATTACTTGAATGACACACAAGAAGACAGCCGGAATTATGATTTAGTAGACAAAATGCGGTTTCAGAACAGAGTTAAGACAACTGAACAATTACTTACTTCTGTTTTAATAAATAAAATTAGCCTACTAGAAGTCTACTTGAATTTCTAAGCGTATGGATGCGCCTTGTAGGGATATGATTTTAATTTTTTCTGATCGAACTAATAACATTAGCGCAATTTAACAAGAAGAAGAAAGTTTTCAAATTGTTCGTTTTATTTGTCACAATTATTTTGGTTTCGTATCGTTGTTAAAATATTATCATTTATTTGACAGTGCCCGTATGAAGCGACTTTTCCTGGCATCAGAAATTTTACATTACGAGAAAAACCTCTTTGAAAGCAGACAACCAGTATACTAAAGTGGAACAAAATCCGTCCAACCGTTTTGGAGTGTAAAGCCATGTACAATTGTAATTCAAAAATTATTTAACGGTGTTAGTCAAACACATTTGTAATGTATATGTTTAATAAACTAGTGGCATTTGGAAGAAGCTCCCACACTACTTGGGAGCGAAACGTTCATAAAAACTGAAAATAAATCACTCATTCCATTCCATACATCCATTTACATAAGGGTCCAGAAGACACTCGCTACTTCTTGGCAAAAACACACATTGGGGAAAAAACGGGAAGAAGAATAACCAGAGTTTATTTTTTTCAAAGTTCCTACATACACACAGAAAAATCTGTCGTTTCGCGAAAAACAGATCCGTTGATTCAATGATATGTTGCATTCAGTATTCCTCAAATCACGACATTTTGCTCAACTAGAAGTATGATTGTTATCTAATAGTATTGTGTTATCTCCTCAAATACAAGCTTCCATTGAGTCTCATTGAATGATTTAAATACAACATATTATTGAATCAAACGTATTGTTTTAGAATTGGTACTACAGGACGTTTTTGGATGCCCAATGTCGTTGAATTAATTAGAGTTCATTTCACCAGCAGAATTGAACTACAAACTGTGAATAAATTTTAGAGGATTTGTGATTGTGTTAATAAAATATACCATTGCCAACTATAAAGGCAATTGATTCCAAAAAATGCAAAGTAAAAATTGTTGAATACTACAACTTCTAATTAAATAGATAAAAATATGTTTAGATTTGCGATGAAATCAATAGTAACTGATGTTTGACTGAAACTTGATGCTACTTTCATTAAAAATTTGTATTTCATTTAATCACAAATAGGCGTTTCTTTGAATTAAATTTGGCATCACATTAATATTCTTCCCACATTGTTCGCTTTATACATTTATTTCACTTTGGGGTTTAATTAACTTATTTTTGTTTAGACTTGCAATGGATATAAGCATTAACAAAAAATCAAAAAACACAACATATTTTCACAAAAACAATAACAGTCTAAAATACGGATAAATTCATGAATTGAACTACATAGGTATCATAATATATAATAAGGAACAAATCATCAACAAAACAAAACAACTACTAAATAAATGGTTTGCAAAAAAAAAAAAACTTAACAGTTAGTTCCTCAGTTAATTTAAACAAACATAATGTGCCTGAAATGCATTGCAAAACAAAACAAAACAATTATTAATTCAATTGCTCTAAAATGAAGTGTATGCCCTGGACTGGAGTTTATAAGACCAAGACTTCATAATAGCTTTATTATAAGTATGTACATAGATAGAAATTGATGAGAGGTGATAACGGTATGCTACATAACAAAAATGGGTAAAACCCTTTAAGTGAAAAAAAAATGTCGATCACGAACTTTAAGGTTGTTTGTATATCTATGCAATACTTTTAAAAAACATGAAAAATTAATTAGTCTGCAATGTTTGTAACGCCATGAACCGCTATAAGATTTAAATTGTTTAAAATGGTGAAGAACAGTAGGAACACAATTAATAGTATTTAATTTAAACAAACTTGTCGATTTGAATTGATCACGATATGAGCTCTGTAGTGAGAACTTATCCCTGATTGGTTTAATATTTCACATATTGCATAACACGTATCAAAATTTTTGTTCGCTACAAAAATTGTGAAGTTTCAAAGAGGCACTGCATTCTGATATATTGAATCAGAACTATGTGTGGAGACGATATGTTTTTTAAAATTGTCTCTTCTACTAAATGGTCTACTACAATTAGGGGATTCAAAATTATACCATTGAACATATTCCAAGTCCTTCACAAAAATATTAACATCAAAATGCGTTTTTGCACCGGATACACCTCATTTTAGATTTTATAAGTAAATTAGTATTTCAGAATATTAAAAAAAAAATTAATAATATTAAAAGTATTAGCATTATCAGCCAAATTAATCTCATAAACTACTTGCTGTATGAGTTTAAAAAATGTTCTGATGGATCGGATAGCATGGAAACATTTGAATAATGCATCTAAAACCTTCCCTCAAAAACACTCTCTGCTTTAAAGTGTAATTTATCGATTACGATGAACGCATTTCGAACATCCGAAATTAGAGGTCCTTCCACCAAAAGGTAATGCGGTTCAACTACGAAAAATTTTTCTGCTGATAACCTTCGTTTACTGGCGCTGTATTTTTTTCTTGTATTGGTCAGGACTCTGAAATAATGCATAGTTATTCCAAGCGACTCAGAAAATGTAATTATTTTTGATATACAATATGTCCCCTAAGTTGGAATCATATGAAAAACTTTTTATTATTAATTTTAGGAAAAAGTTATTCTCTATAAAAAGTTATTGCATGTTCTAAAATCTAAAATACAGTCATCAAATATCAAATTTTTTTTCAGTTGTATACAAGGTTTATCAAAAATATGAATTTACTGAAAGAGTAAAGTACCTTTAAATTTAACAATATTGGAAAATGTTATTAAAAAAAAGTTAAGCAGAATTAAAAACTACGTTTAAATATGCAATTGCAAGTATGTTACATTGATAACAATATTATATTTATTGAACATTTTTGAAAAATAAAAGTCAACACCCTGTAGAAATAAAATGACTCACAGCATCGTAAAAAGTATATTATAATATTTTAGTCAAATTATCATAAATATAATAAATAATCACAAGAGATAAATGTTCATTCAAAATAGAAATATTAATAAAAAACAAAATAAACTTAATTTTTAATGTAAATGGATGTAATTACATATTTGAACGTAGTTTTATTTCTGATCAACTTTTTGATAACATTTTCCCATATTGTAAAAATGTAAAGGTACTTTACTCTTGAGTAAAATTCGTATTTTTGACAAACCTCGTATACGACTGAAAAAAAATTGATATTTGATGACTGTATTTTAGATTTTAGAACATGCAGAACTTTTTATGAAGAATAACTTTTTTTTCTAAAATTAATAATAAAAAAGTTTTTCATATGATTCCAACTTAGGGGGACATACTAGTATAAACTAATTGATTTTATTTTTAAATATGACGAAACTTACTGTGACGTGTACAATCATTCCCTCTACCGATTCGTCTGTGCTAAATTTCCAGTGGTCTTTTTTTGTTCTAGCTCTGCCTCTAGGAGGTATTAACCGAGGAAGAACAGTTATTTGGATTGCCACTCTGGAATCTGTAAAGTATGAAACCCCTTTACAACTTGTGTTTTAAAGATTTAAAGGGAATACTTACTGTCAGATAAATTTTCTAAATCGTCTACTAAGCTGCTCAGTAAATCCTGTAACGCTGAATCTCTTAGATTATAGTCTTTATTCTTTTGCAAATGTTTGCAAAAAAAGTATCCCATTATTAAAAAGATTGAACTCTTTTCCAGGATGGAGGGATTGAAAATCAATCTCAATTTAAAATATGAAAGTGTTATATAGTTTTATTGTTATACAAGTGTACTTAAAACATAAAAACATTGTTATTGTTAAAGTTATTTTTAAAAAAATCGAACTTTAAAACACGCCTTTTCTGAAAAAATGTTTTCAACCTACTAAAGAGTCAGCTCTAGGATCTGTAGTAACGGGCCATTTTGCAATAAGTTCGGAAGCCGTACTGCATGTTTCTTTGTTTCGAAGATCAAATGTCATTTTCCAATTGTCAATAACATCCGCCCATGGCTCGCGATGATGTTTAAGAAATGTTAATGCATTTTGTTCATTTACAATGTTTGAAGGTTTTAATTTTATACGTCTTTAGACTCTACGCATATTTCAGATATCGCAAGAATATTCAACAAACTAAATAATCATTTTCAACGACATGAAGTTTTTGAGATGTCAAGAAAGTTACAACAGTGAAACAAGTTAATCCAAACTTGTATATCTTCAGTAATTTGTTTGGCTGTTTTAGTTGTCGGTGCCTCATTTGCATCTAGAGTATTTCTTCTTTTTCTTACATAACTTTTGTCTGGGGCATTAGCTATTGTATTATGCGCTTTATAAACCAATTTTCCCGAAGCTCGAACACTTGCAATATTACATTTGTTATACTTGTAGTATACTTGGATTTCTTCACTGGGGAATAACGTCAATATTTTCGAACATAATATGTTATATTGGTTATGAGTTAATCGACTGAAAATAAATGTATAAACACCCTTGATAACAAATTGAGACATACAAAAAGTATGATTGTCTAAAATTAAAGAGATAATTCGACATTATTTGACCGCAGGCATATAACTGTTGGGCTAGAAATTAACAAGAAACTTACTGTTTTAAAATATATGTATATAGATGGCTTATAATGATATCCACTAATCGGTTTCGGAACGAATTATTTAAACAACCATTTTGTTGATAATAATACAACATACGGGTTCCGTTGGGTGATAGTAGCAGAAGTGTTTTTAAATCAAAATCTTCGAAACCATTTACTGGCTGCTGCAATTGGGTCATGAGTTCTTCGATTCCATAAAAGGCGACTTGTCGGTTTTCAGTGGGAACACTAATGATTACATTAGACCTTTCATCGCCATCAGGTTCCCCATCAGAACCAATGCTACTAGTAGTACACAATGATGTATGCGTGCTACCACCGGGAGTTAGAGACAGGAGTTCCTTCAGCTGATTGCCATCATCACTAATCTAATAAAAATTATTAATACCTAGTAATCATTCACATTCGTGTTTAAAATAAGTTACCATAACAGGCACGTTGAGTATATCGAGCTCTTTCTTGTAGGTTTTTAAAGATTTCAGAAAACGTTGTCGAGTTCCTATTTACGGAATCAATTCTTGTATAAGTTCAGATCAGAGAGATCATACACGTCTTCTAATGTAATTTTATTTTCTGCAAAGCATGGTTGAATGATATAGTAGGTTCCGCACAGACCATACAAGGAATACATAGTACTATTTATGGCAAAATTTTAGAAACAAAAATATTCAGGACTTTTAACAGGTAGAACCAAAAAAATCATATAGGTAATGTAAAGTTGCATAGTGTCAGGCTCAAAAAATCCTTTTAAGAGGTTAATGTAAAAATAACCGATAACTAAGTATCTATTTCGTTTCGGAAACTTATTGACGTATTTCTTTTATTCAATTGTATATATTTTTGTGTAGTTTGTGCTGCAAATATTGTTTTTGCGGCATTTATCACAGCTAGGGATGACGCGATAGTCAGGACTAGACTTATTTTTTTGTACATGAGGCATGTATTTAATAACAATTTAACATTAAAGATTAGTGGAACAGTATTAAATTGAAATCACAGGAGTCGGTGTGAGCGGTGTGAGCACCCTTCACAAGCCCCTTCCTAATATGTATGTACTCCAGCCAAATAAATAGTTGTCGGATTAAGGACAAGAATCATTGAATTTAATATAAAAGGCCTTTGACACAAATGCGTATAAATTGAATTGAAGACATGAGTATTGGTTCTAGAACAATTGTGTTTTACTTAAATATAAGCTTTATTAAAATTTAATTATACAAAATTTTTACAGTGATGATTTTAAACATGAAATGAATCGTAACTTTTGATTTAATAAATCGCAAAGTAGATTAAAACAATAAAGTGCTTCTATTTTACTATATGGCAGTCTTTCTATTATAGTGACAGTAAAATGTTCTTAGGGAAAATAAAAAGTATTTAAAATTTATTGGTTTATCTGCAGTTACATCAAAACGAAGGAATATATTGTTGCAATGACAAGGAATTAAAGCTACAATAAATGTAAACAATGAAATCACTACCAAATACTAACCATTATTCGAAACCACAACTATGTTTTTTTCTGTGTAGCTCAATCCTTTGCCGCATAGTTCTTCTACTAATTTAACATCCGAAAACCAATTATCGGCTGTCATATTTCTCCCAGAGCCAAATATTGGAGATGCTACACGTTTTACAACATCAACGAGTTTATTGCTAATAGCAAATGGGGATCCCTCTGGTTGCATTCCGACATACACTTCCAAATTAGATACATACCAAATTTCACTGTCCACCATAGCATAAATTTTTATTCCGTATTTTCGTGGTTTTGATGGTATGTACTGTTTGAATATACAGCGACCTCTAAAACCTTCGAGTTTTTCGTCTATGGTTACATTTTTGCCTACTGAATAGTTTTTCTTACAATTCTCCGTAAATGTGTCAAGTATATCTCTGATAGGGGCTAACTTATCAAGGGACTTACGTTCGGCTTTTGTTTCACTGTCATCAAATCTTAAGCTTTTCAGTAAGAATAAAAAACGCTTTCTGCTCATAGTTGATCTAAATATCTCAACACCATGTCCAGTAGAGTCCCATAAATCAAGTGTGTTTAATCTTTGTGCGCGGTATCGACCAGCCAGATATAACAATCCAATCAAAGCACGAATTTCAACTGCAGAAGTTGGCCTAACATCTCTCTCACGAGAAAATTTTATCTTCTCTTTTTCTATATATTGATTTGTATACTTTACTATAATATTAATCATTAATTTAATTACAAAACATTCCCAGGCTTTTTTGACAGTGTCTGGCTTTACCTGAGAAACACTTGTCTTGCAGTTTATTATATTATGACGCCCTCTTCTTACAGCATAACTAGTTTTCTTCCATTTCCAACATGTCATATCGTGTTTATGCTTATTGTAAAAGTTAGGAAGAATTTAATTTATTAAATAAAAAAAGGATTCATGGGCGAAACTAGAAGAAAATTATTTACCACCTAAAGAAGAATTTTATTCTCAATTGCTTAATGAAAACACATAAGTAATGAAAATTATGATCATGCTATCAATGTTTGGAAAACTTTTGGAATCCAAAATCTAGGCGAATATTCTGATTTATATTTAAAAACTGATGTACTTCTACTAGCTGATGTATTTAAAGCTTTTCGAGAACCGTGTTTAGAGACTTATACCTTAGACCTTTTACATTTTGATTAACTTTTGATGCTATGCTAAAGACTACAAAAGTTTCGTTAGAACTTCTTACTGATGTCGATACCGTTATGTTTATTGAGAAAGGAATTCGAGGAGGTGTTTGAATTTTGTTGTTTGAACACACAATAGTGCGACCACAGTCTAAAAATGACTTCGAAAAGGATTTCTTTAAGTTAATGATAAATGATTTATATGGAAAATGTTAGAAAACATAGAGATATCCGTTTAGTAACAAAATGGAATGGACAATGGGGGGTGCGGTCTCTTATTTCGAAATTAAATGTTCATAGCTCGTTTGTATTTGATGAAGATATGGTAATTGTTGAAATGAATAAATTGGAAATTTGTATCAACAAACCCATTTATGTGGGATTTAGCATATTAGATGTTTCAAAAATTTTTCTTTATGAATTTCATTATGACTATATTTTAAAAACGTTCAGGCAAAACACAAAATTATTATATACGGATACTGACAGTTTCATTTATAGTTTTAAAAATATAGACATTTATAAATATATTAAACAAGACAGTTATGGTTTTGATACTTCTGACTATGATATTAAAAACAAAAACAACCGGGATTAATGAAAGATGAAAATAATGGAAAACTAATGCTCGAATTTGTAGGGTTTAGATCAAAAACGTATTCTTATATTGTTGAAGAGGGCATTACTACAAAGTTAATAAAAAAATCAAAGGGTTGTAAAAAATCATCTATCAAATCCATAACTTTCGAGGATTACAAAAAATGTCTGTTTAATAAATATCTTCAACGTCTTATTAAATCTAAACAACACAACGTGTTTTCAATTAAACAAAACAAAATCGTTCTTAGTCCTTATGATGATAAACGTGTACTCATTTTTAATAGCAGCGACACAAGACCATGGGGATATCTATATCATGAATGCAAATAATGTGTTTGGTGGGGGCAGAATTATAAAATCATAGCGTATATGTTATGCTGTGTATTATAATTCTAGAGTGTACATTCTAATCAAGTTTCTACAAAACAATGGATACGATGTTTAAAATTGAGTTAGAAGCACAAGAAGCAAAAGAAAAAAATTATGAAGAACAGCTTAAGAATGCAGTGCGCTCCAGTATCACAAATTCTGCAAAGAAAGCTTTGTGTATTTAATAAGCAAAGAAGACTTTGTTGTTCCAAACGATGTGATGTATTTACAGCATCACATGGAAGACACTTAACTATTTAAACGTATGTTTACTTTTAGTTAAGAGGGAGAAGTTTAGATAATTATGTTAACAATATTATAAATATTTGCAAAACAGAATAGTATGAGTGGATAAATTTAAAGAAACTTGATGAAATTTTGGAATTTCATAGTGTGGAACGCAATATGTCACACAAATTATACATTATGAAGCTACTGTCTGGATTTAATCTTAATAATGTTTGTATGACAAACTACCCAATTAATAATAAGAAAAATGCCAACAGTTAACTGTAACGGCATGTGTGTTAAAGTGCAAAGCGCTATCTAAGCAATAGCTTTAATGCTTGTAAACACGTTGCCGATAAAGCTAAGATAACTTGTACAGAAGTACACACACAACAAAGAACACCTGATGCAGCATTTCGCTCTTATTGTGAGCCATCGAGAGTGTACTAAGTCGATCACTATTGGTCTTTTTTCTCGTACAATGAACATAAAATGTGTTGCGACATCTCGTGTAAACATTGACACGTATGAGTAGTATAAACTAAGAAAAATGCCAACAGTACTGTAGCGGCATGTGTGTGTTAAAGTGCAAAGCGCTATCTAAGCAATAGCTTTAATGCTTGTAACACACGTTGCCGATAAAGCCAAGATAACTTGTACAGAAGTACACATTTCTTTCTTAGTTTATACTACTCATACGTGTCAATGTTTACACGAGATGTCGCAAGACACATATTTTACTTATGTTCATTGCTCCACGAGAGCTTAAAAGACCACCGCGTTTTTTAGCTGTGGTTGCAATTGACGTCCTCGTTGTAGATAACGTTGAAGGAAATGTTTCTGAAAGTGTCTGAGGTTGGGATTCATCCTCCACATTTTCGGCTTGATGCTGTATGTTAATTTCTTGTAAGTTTTCGTGATCGAACTCTGTAGCTTCTAGATTTAATTCACTATCTTGTTGCAGGTTTCCTTCTCTTGAAGTATTAGTCATATAAGGCTGCAGAAATCCCATCTGTTTTTGAAATTTCCATTTTTTTATAGCTTCCGCAGATGCTCCAGTTTTGAAACATTTTTGTTGTCTTCGGATCACATCTCTCAATGAATGTCGTAGTTTTTCCCATAACGCCTTTGATTCCGATCCTATAACAAATAATTTATTTCAGAGTTCTGTAAAAATTCGACAATAAACATCAAACATTTTTACAACTTTTGGAAAACTTTGAAATGAATGAACCTTTTAAAACAGATTATGTTATTTCAGATTCTTGGCCACAGGAAACAGCTACAGAAGTATGGCATACAGCTACAGGATGGGTGATAGAACAGTATCCAACATTGTGCGAGAAGTATCTGAAGCACTTTGGAAACTGATGCAACCAATATATTTACCAGAACCAAATGAAGATCAATGGAAGTCAGTTGCAGATTCATTTGAGAGTAAATGGCAATTCCCACATTGCATTGGAGCCATTGACGGTAAACATGTGGTTATTAAAAAGCCTGGTAAAAGTGGATCCTCTTATATCAATTATAAACATACTTTCTCCATTGTGCTAATGGCAGTCGTCGATTCAAATTATAAATTCATCACCATTGATGTAGGATCCCAAGGAAGATTTAGTGATAGAAACGTTTTCAGTACAAGCGTTTTATCAAAGAAAATGCTACAGCGTACTTTACATCTTCCAGCACCTGCTGTACTGCCTCCTCTTGAGCACCCAATGCCATATGTGTTTGTAGGAGATGAGGCCATCCCATTATCTGAGAATTTGATGCGACCTTATCCTAAACGAA
This sequence comes from Abscondita cerata, assembly GCA_030710515.1. Lineage (NCBI taxonomy): Eukaryota > Metazoa > Arthropoda > Insecta > Coleoptera > Lampyridae > Abscondita > Abscondita cerata. The sequence continues at coordinate 28,118 of JALBCR010000926.1, forward strand.
ATGTCACTGATAATTTTGAAAATAAGGTATTTAATTATAGGCTGTCCCGAGCACGACAAACAGTTGAATGCGCTTTTGGGATACTTGCCTCGCGTTTTCGAGTTTTTCGAAAACCTTTCGAAATTAAAGTAGAAAGTGTGATTAATGTTGTCAAAGCAGCATGTGTATTGCATAATTATTTAAGAAATTATTCAGTACCGCAAAGTGAAGAGGAAATAAACAATGAAGACATGCCACAAGATCAGCTGCTCTCCTTGCAATCGAGCAACGCTCGAAGTACACGGAAAGCTTTTGATATTCGAGAAAATTATTTTAATTCCACAGGAGCAATGCCTTAGCAGAGGGAGTTGCTAGAGGGAAATATTGAAATATGTACAATTTGCAATAAATAAACTACTTTTCATTCCAATTTCTTTGGCGATTTCCTCCCAAATTTCAGTTTTCAATTTTGTCCTAATATAGTCTGCATGACTGGTATCGTACAAAACTTGTCGAGCCCGCACGGCTTCAATTAATTTTTCTTCCATTTTTGACGACTACACACGGTGATAAACTACAAGAAACGGCGGGATCGACACTGCGTTGCGCAGAATCACGTTGAGCTAAAACTGCGTCACGTCACACTGCTAATAACTATGCGCAGTTGGAAGTATATATTAGGTTTACAAAATCTCGCCGTGACTTGCGCTGCGTCACCTCACGAAACTGCGTGTCATTTTGCGGCCGGTTTTAGTGGTATTATTTTTTCTACCAAAAATTATACATTGAGGTTTTTCTACAGAAGTCTTAATAGCCCAGGTATGGTTTTGTGTTTGTGGCAATACAGGATATTCATGTAATTCTCTACTTCTAAATGGAATATATAAGTCTCTAGCGCTTTTAACAATATCTAACAATTTTAATTGTTTTTTAATAGAGACAGATACATGTGGAAACTTGCCATGTAGTTGAACTTTAACTGATCTTGTTTTATCATCTAATACTAACGCATTATTGTCTGTACTACTGCGAAGCATTACCAATTCTTGTCTGCAGTTAATTACAATTCTTTTCAAATCTTCACATAATCCTAAAATCATATGAAGAGGTACAACAGCTTCAAAACTACCTGTCGCTCTGTCCATAACGTTGAATTATCTTTTGGAAACCAACCATCGTTTTCAAGAGCTCTGCTTTCCAACCACCAAAACAACACACCACCAATTAATTGCCTTTTTTTTTAATTTTTTTAAAAGTTTTTTTATTTTTTTTTTTTTTTTTTTTTTTTTTTTTTTTTTTTTTATATAAAATTTTTTTAAAATTTATTTTTAATATTTTTATTTTTTAAAAAATAAAATTTAAAAGTTTGTTTAAATGAAAAAAAATGAATTTTTTTTTTTTATTTTTTTAAATTTTTTTTTTTTTTAAAAAAAAATTTTTTTTTTATATATTTTAAAAAAAAAAAAAAAATATTTTTTTTTTTAAATTTGTATAAAAAATAAAATTTTTATTTTAAAAAAAAATTAAAAAAAAAAATTTTAAAAAATTTAAAAATTAAAAAAAATGTTTAATAAAAAAATTTTTTTTTTTAAAAAAAAAAAAAAAAAAAAAAAAAAATTAATTTTTTAAAAAAAAAAAAAAAAAATTTTTTTAAAAATTAAAAAAAATTAATATAAGTTTAGTTTTTTTTTTTTTTTTTTTTAGAAATATAAAAAAAAAAATTTTTAAGAAAAATTTTTAATTTTATAAAATTTAAAAAAAAAAAAAAAAAAAAAAAGAGTGTAAAATAATAAAAAAAAAAAGATTTTTTATAAAAAAAAATAAAAAAGGGGGGATATAAATTTAAAAATATTTTGTAAAGTTTTTTAAAATTTTTTGGGGAAAAAAAAAAATTAGAGAATTACCACTAAATATATAAATTTTTTTTTTTTTTAAAAAATTTTTTTAAAAAATTTTTAATGGGAAGAAAATTTTAGTTTTTTCCCTCCTTCAATAAATATTTATTTAATTTTTAATTATGGGTCGGGGTCTTTTTTTTTAAAAATATTTTTTTTTTTTTAATATAATTTGTTAAATAATTTTTTAATTTTGTTTTTAAAAATTTAAAAATTTTATTTAAATTAAATTTTTATTTTAAAAAAAATGGTTTTAAAAATTTTAAAAAAAAATTTAAAAAAAGTGTTCTTCCTATTTTTTTATTTTTTTTAAAAAAATAATTATTATTTTAAAAATTTTTTTTTAAATATTTTTTTTTTTAAAAAAAATTTAAAAAAAAAAATAATTTTTTTAAATTTAATTAAATAAAATTTAAAAAATTAAATTTTTTAAAAAAAATAATTTTTTTTTAAATTATTTAAATTATTTTTTTTTAAAAAAAAAAATTTTTTTTTTTTAAAAAAATTTATTAAATTTTTTTTAAAAATTTTTTTTTAAAATTTTTTTTATTTAAAGAAAAATTATTTAAAGGGTTAAAAAAGTTTTTTTAAAATTTTTTTTTTTTTTTTAAATTTTTTAGAAAAAATGGGTTAAAAAATTTTTTTTAAAATTTTTTTTTATTTGGAAAATTTTATTTTTTTTTTTTTTAAATTTTAAATTATTTTTTTTTTATTTAATTTTTTTTTTTTTTTTTAAATTTTTTTTTTCTTGATTATAAGACGCGTAGCCTTTTAAAATAGACACAATTCCAGAATTTCTTACACGGTCTATAATCTCTCCAGCAACTTCTAGACGAATTTCATCAAACAGGAATCAAATGCCCATATTAACAAAATTAATAAGAGGTGTTACAATTTTTTCATTTTTATCATTATATGCTTCTACTTTTCCTTGAATATATAAAGAACTATACCAATGTACCATGTATATGTCTTGTTGTACAGGGATTCTGATTTCATCATTATTATTGAAGGAACTTGAAGCATAAGGTGGATGACTTCGTTTTTCGGCGTAGACAATTGTATTATCAAAAAGTGGTGTTTCATTTACGTTTATAGTTTCAAAATTCATTTCTGCTTTCTTACTCGAACTCCTATAGATTCCAAAATTTTTTTATTTTGCAGTGTTAATAGATTGATTCTAGTAGACCGACTGATAAATTTAGATTTATTTGTGGGCTTTATATAACTGTTTAGTGTATTTGGAATATTTGCATGTTTACTCCCGTTTTTATTTTCATTTAAAACAATTCCCATCACACTGATTTATTATAGTTTCGAAGATGCAGTCTCACCGTTATCACTTCCTCTCTAAAATTGACTAAGTTTTGATCTTGGTCAGTTATTTTTATAGTAATTTCATCTATTTGCTTAGTGTTAATTGGTAACTAAATCGCGTTTGAAGGAGTTTCAATAATTTTATATCCAGGTGGGACTGGTGGAAAAAAATTCATGAATCACATGCACTGGCTCGCCGTTTCTGAAGGAACTGGAGACGATATTGCATTCTACGCACACTGCATTTAATTTGAAAATTTTACAAGGAAAATCTGATATGTTTCTTATGTTTGCTTTTAAAATTCTAGATTTAAAACCTAATAAATCACGTACTGAATCTTCTTTGGAAAAATCGATATCCAACGTGCCTTTAATTTCGGATCGTAAAGTATTATTTCCTTTTATTAACATTACTGGCAAAGGTAAGGTTTCATCTATATTCATATTTTCCGATTACATACTTTGTAAGACTCTTGTTTAAATAATTATTAATATCATCAATCTCAACAGTTAACTGTAACGGCATGTGTGTGTTAAAGTGCAAAGCGCTACCTAAGCGATAGCTTTAATGCTTGTAACAAGCTCTAACTGTTGGCATTTTTCTTAGTTTATACTATTCATACGTGTCAATGGTTATACGAGATGTCGCAAGACACACATTTTACTTATCATCAATCTCATAAGAACCTTCAGGAATTTCGATACAGGACATTGTACCATTCTGAAGTACAAAATAAAATTTGTTATTAGTGTTGTCTACATTGGGAATTGTATTGAACGTTTATCAAACCCAAACAAACAAAAGTTGTGTATAATTAAATTATAAACAACTTTTATTTAAAACAAAAATGTATAAAATGAATATTTTCTAGATATTTTAAAAATTCGAAAATCTGTGTCGGTTAACGGCCCTATTGGCTTCATAGAATTAGCCCAAAATCTAATCAGAACCAATTGTGACCACAATGTACTCTCACTTAGAGACCTGACGAATAGAACAATTTGATTTAAATTTCATATTTAGGGTTTTCTAAAGGTTTCACCGAGGTACTTTTTTCTCTTTTTATCTACTCCTAAAATTAAGGGTGTAAGATTGAAAAAATCGAAAAACGGTTGTAACAATTTTCTTTAAAATTTTAATACGTGCGTACATTACAAACTTTACAAAATTGCTCACTTCGTTTTTAAAGAAAACCTAAATTAGGGAGAATTCCACCCCCTAAGATGTTTGATTTAAGAATATTCATTTTTTCGTCAGGAACTGGAACAAATTTTCGATAAATGATTTTTTTTTGACACTGAGTTAAGATGTAATTACCACTTCTAATCTTTTTTCTTAAAATTGGCATACGTGTAGTACCTACATTACCAGATTTACAAAGTGGTTAACTTTGTTTTTTTAGAAAAACTCAATGGAGAATTTCATTCCTCAAATTTGATTTAAAATTTCCATTTTTTCGTAAGCGCCTGGAACGATTTTCCTCTAAATTACTGCTTCCGACAATAAATTACGATATAAATACTAATTCGATTCCTTTTTTAACCCACACAATTAAGGATGTGAGATTTTCCTTGAAATTAGCAAATGTATAGTAAATTACAATGTTTACAAAATGATTATATATATTATATATTATAACTCAATTAAGGGAGAATTTTGTCCCTTAAAGTTTGATTTGAAAATTTCAATTTTTTCGTAAGCTACTGAAACAATTTTGCTTAAAATTAATTCTTAAGACAATAAACAACGATATTGTAACGCTCTAACCCTTCGAGCCCCTGCTTCGGTTGCAGAAAGATTCGAATGGGCGGAGCGAAACAAAATTTATATTTGCAACACAGGTAGCTTCCAGCGAGATTAAATAACCCAGGGTTCGTTTTATCGGTATATTGAATTATTTACAACGTTTGGGCGATTATTTTTACAATGGATGTGAATATTTACAGTAGGTTAACGAATTCAAATTACGCGCCGTTCTTCGGTTGAAAGTGGCGGTAGTGGAGACACGGCCTCGCTGTCACTTTCGGGTGTTGGAACGCGTTGCAGCGGTATAACGGAATTTGTAACAGTATTTGCGGACGGAGCGGCCCTTAATTTGGGGTGTCTGTGTAGTCTCTGAAACAGGTAAGGGGTGTAATTATCGGTGTGTGTGGTGTAAAACCACAATTGCTGTTTTAGGTTAATCTTCGATCCGGTAAGGTTCGCCCTTAATTGAGACGGTACGACTGTGTTTATTTGCGGCTTTCTGCGTGTCGGTGATCGACGGTCTTATTAATGTGTCGAAGCCTTGTGTGCTAACGATTTTGGTGCACCCGATGTAGCTTTCGACCTAGTGTTAGTTATGTTGGATTGTTCTAGCCAGCGATTAAGAATGCACCTTCTTTTAGGTGTTACCGAATCCTCAGCTACCCTAAAAGGAGCTTCCACCGTTTTAACACGAAGATGGGGTGTCGGAGTCGTACAGGTTAATGCTTCTCGGTGGTTGACGTCGCCTATAAGCAGAGCGGATTATGTATAGGGTGTTACCGAGTGATCAGCCACACTTTAGACAGGGGAAGTTTGTTGGTGTTATCTCGGTTAGGACAAGAACGGGTTTAGTATCGGACCCCTCCGTTAGGTAAGGGATGGTGTTTAAAGCGGTTTAATACGTCGGTTTTGTTTCAGGTATATACACAGCGGTTAGTAATATTTTGCCACAACACGTACCAAATCGAATCAGCCTTTGAAGTGGTCTTTGGTTAGTGAAAAGAATGGCTCTGTTTCTCGATCTCGAACGAATTGAATCACCGGGATCTTTGCAGACGCCAGAAGATAAAAGAGCGGATAGCTTAAGTTTAGAGTTTAAGGTTCGGTTTGCGGATTACGGTTCGGATTGTTTTCGGAAGGTTATTTGGTCTAGGAATCGACTCAAGTGCTGTTCTTAGCATCGCGTTCGCTCTTTTAAAGGGGGTCTTATCATACAGGGAAGAGTAGGTACCGTTAATAGACGGGAAATTTCAAGAGGGGCGGTGCGCGCGACGCTCTTAGTTTGAAAAATGTAATTTTATGTTGCGAGATAGTGTTATCTATGCGGCAAAATTATTTGTATCATTTTTCGGTTTTTTACAATATAAATATTAATTCGACCCCTCAATTTAAACCAATTTTAATTACTCTAAAACGCGTCAAAGAATTTTCTTGAAAATGTATAGACACACGATAGTAATTTACGAGGCATTCTTTGTAAGTCAATCGTAATGGAATTGCGAGGCGATTTATGAAGACACTAGTTTCGTCCAAACTTTTAAATTGGCAATACATAACTTAAGAATGTACTAAATTTAGATGCAAGAAAGTTTGTGTTGGTTACTAGACTATTTATTTATTTAAACAATTTTACTTTTAACCCCTTACTGCATGATTTTTCCGATTTTCTTTAAATAAATATATGTTGTTACATAAGTCATCTGAAACCTCAGAAAAATATTTTAAAAAATATCGGAAAATATTTAGCGTCAGAAATTAAAAAAATAATTTGTTCCATATATGTCACGAAATGCATTGATGACAGAAAAGTTAAATGGCGCTTTACTTTCATATAATATAGTAAGAAATGTAGTTGATTGCTAAATGCAAAGGAAGATGCCACAAAGTACTGATAGTATTAGAACCACATTTTATTCTGTATGAAACTTATAAAAACAATTTCTATCCTTATTTAGACACAGATGAATTTTACACTTTTCGCAAAACGTGAAGGATTTACCGGTACAGTTAGGATATTTGCAACGCTGACGATCATCATTCCATACGGGCAGATGATTTTGACCATCAGTGCGAACCTCTTCTGCTGGTAGCTTTGCAAAGGGTACTTCCTTTTCTTCAACTCCAACTGGGATTGTAAGGAATTGCTACAAGGTCGCCCCGTTTCTTGGAAACTGTGTTGGATCTTGTCAAAATTTCTGCTATCATCAATTTGAATTCTGACAATGGTAAATACGTATTTGTATTTTTACCTTTCTTCTCCATAATATCCATGCGTTGACACATATCATATCCACAAAATGGAAAAATATCCGCAAGTACCATTTTTTGATCGTATTAGTATTCTGTAGTAACCCAACATGGAATCTAACAAGTCAACCCCGCCCATGTAAGTGTTATATACCCCTATACAATTTGGTCGTGGAATGGTAATGTGAGCACGATTTTCCTACAGAACCGTTGTACTTCAGATACAGGTTTGCTTCCACATAGGTTGATACAGTAGTGACTAGTTTATTGTCGTACCAAGCAACTATAGACACATCCACACCATCAACGTTGGAAACCTTCTCCACAAACGAACCTCTTCCCTTTTTTCATTACCGAATCTTTTGGGAGTTGACAATTGGGTACACGATTCATTCGAACTGTTCCAAGTGGCAGGATACCTTCTTTATGTAGATAGATCAGAAGCGGTAAACTGGTAAACCAGTTATCAAAAAAACTTTATAATTCTGATTTCGTGGCACCGTGTCAGTCAGTTTTACAACTACATTACTACTCGTCCCAAGGTCCGGTCGATGTGGCTGCGGCTCAATGATTCCACTATAAATATCAAAGTCATAGCTAAACCCTGAGACACCGCTGAGCACAAACACCTTATAGCCCATTTATGGGGTTTCTTCGGATTATATTGTTTCAATGTAGATCTTGCTTTTGTAGGTATGATTTGCTCATCTACAGCCAAGTTTTCTTCTTTTGGTATCAGCAAAATCTCTCCTCACCATTTTAAAAACGGTCTAATTTTGAACAGACTATCGTAACCAGAATCACCATGTTTTTTGGTTATTATTGTCGTTGAAATGAAGAAACCTCTTTATTTCTTCAAATCTATTACACGTCATTGTTTGAACTACAGCAATAATTCCCAGAGAATTGTTCCAATAACTTCTGGTTGCAGGCAAGTGTACAATAGACATGTAGATGCATATTCCTACAAATGCGCGTAATTCTTCTTTGGTGATGTTACTTGGCTTTTCGGGTCTGACTTGTACGGAATACAAATTTGTTTGTTCAGCGATATAAGAAAATATATCATCCGTGAAAATATACTTGAATATTCCAAACATATCAAACTCATCCTTGTTATTCAGGTCTGGAGGCAAATCTTCTGACCCTTTGAAAGAAACGTCTTGATTGAGTTCATTTAAGAATTTATCTTCCCATTGAAGAACTGGCTTCTGTTTGTTTTGTTTTTGTTTGATCGTTTGCTCATGAATGTTGATAAAGGTAGGTTGTCCTCACTGTCGTATGAGTAATCTGTTCAAGAGTTACTTCTTCGTTGTATCATCACTTAGATTCCGGTTAATGGAATAATCTGAATCTTCTGCAGGTATATCGGGAAACTCGGGTTTTCTGCGAAAGTCTTCGTCACCTGACAAATTTTCGTCCTCGCTGACATCTCCATTTGGTATTAGAACTGTTATGCTACGATTCTTTCCATAAAAAGTGTTCACGTCCATCTACACAATTGCAATCAAAAATTGTATAAATTATCTCAACTGAAAATTGTGCCATATATGGTACATGTAGCTGGAGAGGTATAGAAACAAAACTACATTATGTTTTGTCATTTTTACTATAAATCCATAAAGACTAAGTACTTACCTTTGCCAAAACAATTTTTATATTCACAAATTCAAATTTGGATCGACTCTGTAACACAAACAATCACCCCACCGTTTTTGCTCGTTGCAACAAGTTGCAGGTTATAGCGTCGCCCTTATCACTTCAAGTACAGCCGCAAACAAGATGGGATTCACTCAATGCCTACATACGAACGTGACATATACGGAACAGATTGCTGTAACGTAAAATTCGTTCAAAACAAAATTATATATATTTTGTTCATCTGTTCCATATTTGGCACAGTATGCGGTAAGGGGTTAAAATACAAAATCTTTACTTAATTAAGGTACCTATCTTCAACAGATCAGTATTAAAAAAATTATTTTAAATATCATTATTTCTAGAACATTTTCACATACTTTTTTTATTTTTTTTATTCGTGTTGTTAATGTAAGCTTTAATAACTGCTGGGTCTCGATTTCTCAGAACTTCAAATTTTTCTTGAAGTTGCTTGCACTCAGGTAGAGTAGGAAGCGTAAAATTCTCTAAGTGCTCCCAACATTCATTCACAATTATTTCCTTTTCAGATGTAGTCCACCGTTTTTTATCTGAGAATAAAAATTTTAAATTAATTCTGTAAAGATTAAAATTTCAGACATTACCTCTGGAAATCTGATTTTCAGAAGACTTGCGTTTTTGTCGATTTATTTCTCCGTCGATCCAAGATTTTAATTGCGGTGCTGTTCGGTTTGATAATCTACTTTCCTTTGAAATTGCATCTTGACATTGATGTAGAGATAGTCAAGTTTTAGTGCTACAACACTTTTTCAGAACTTTCCCATGATCTTCGTTTAATTGTTACAAAAGGTGAAACTATAAACAAATTTATAACGTAAACTAATTAGGTATTACAAAAATTCAAAAATTATCAATTACCTGAACGTTTTTTTGCACCTGACTCAAAGACGTAGAAGGTAAGGAAATATCGTCATTATTTTCTTCCCTATTACCCTGAGGTATTTCCAATAAACGTGATATTCGTGTGATGTCTCTAGCTGCAATCGGCATACGATAATGGTCTCTATGTATTTTATCGGCATGACCTAAGAACATTGCTAAATCTAATGGTAAGTGTCCACTTGAGATTATAGCTCGAGAGAAAGTCTCGAGATTGATCTCGGGATGTTATCCATTTGAGATCAATCACGGTCTCGAGATAGGTTTTGGAGACTCGAAAGTGACATTAATCTCGAGACCAAGACAATTTCGTGTCGACTAGAGAGTTAACACACACAGTCTTGTGTGTGACTTGACCACGAGTACACGTGTTTTTTTACAAATTTGAATGTTTTTCTTTCTTTTATTACAAAATGGATTCGCGTCAGGCCCTAGCTTTTATAATTGCGCATAATATTGTACAAAAACGGAAGCTAAAAGAAAAAAGAAATGTTGGGTTAGGAAATGGGTGGACCGTCGAAGTGACTTGGGAGCCGCTTCAAATCTTGTAAATGAGCTTCGGTTGGAGGATGCACAGCAGTTTAAAAATTTTATTCGGATGTCTGCAGTGCAATTTGAAATGCTTTTGGATTTAATAAAACACCAGATTGTAAAGCAAGATACACAATTGCGTGAAGCGATTCCTGTTCATGACAGATTAATGGTCACCCTCCGTTTTTTGGCTTCAGGTACGTATGTGGTTTTATATATATAGTATGTTGTATACAGCGTGTTAAAAATGAAGATCAAATAAATATTTTAGCTCTATAAGTAAAATTAAAAAAAACAGAATTCGATTATCTCTATTAACACGGGAGATATCGCTCTGTGTAAATCTCCGTGGGACACCCTGCATATATATGTTTTTGGATTTTTTTGTTTCAAGTATCATTTTCTCTTTTAGGAGATGCTTACAGTAGTTTGCAATACCTTTTCCGCATTCCACCTTGTACAATTGGAAGAATAGTTTTCGAAGTATGCCAAGCTATTTATGATAATATTATGATAAAATATTTAAAGGTATGTATAAACATGTATTATTATTATTTTTTTTATTGAACAATTTCTTAATTAATTTTGATTTGAACTTAAAATTTTTAACTTTATATTTTATTACATATTATCACTTATTATCACTGTTTTACGTAACAAGAGTACAAATTTAAATAATTATATTTACTTAAAACAAATCAGTGAATGAATCATAATATACTTGTGTTGTCTGAGGCTCTTTACTTGTTGACGGAGGAATGCTCTCAGCGAAAGTAGGTGATGGCGTAGGCATTGGAGTGGAACATGATGAAGAATTTGTACTTGAATAGGTAGACCAGTGGCTTCTTTCGTCCATTTCAGCAATATTTGCTATTGATTTACGAATCTCACTTTTCAGTAGCCCTCTGTAGTAATCTGATTTTAAAGATTTTAATTCTAAAGCGACGTAATCTCCAAAGCGATCAAAATCGGTTTTCGGCTTTTTCATAATGTCAATGGCTTCCTTTAAATATGTATCTTCATCATCGTTAGTTTGGGACTGCCTTTTGTTGGAAACTTTTTTTTTACTCGGTGTTGGTTCATTTAGGGTTGGCTCACTCTGCGAACTTTCCAAGTTTTCTGGATACTCTGAAAAGTAAGAAACTAAAAATAAAGAATGTGTGTTGTGGTAACAACAAACAAGTAAATGACTTGGGCCAATATAATATATTAATAAAAAAAATTTGAATTCAATAATAAATCATTATATACGAAGAAAAACGATTTTGAATGGACACGAGTTGTCAGTCTAGTGTCATATCTAAAACCATTTTATAGTAAATCGTTATTTTACACTTGAATTTAAAATTTTTAAATTTCTATAATCTTAAAAATTTAAAATTTAGACGCTCGTAAAATTTTTTATTGTCTTAAGCTAGATTTGTTTTTATAATTATTTTAAGCAATAATGTATTTTTATTTCAGTGTCCTTCTAGCACAGAAGAATTGAAGAAATGTGCAGATCAATTTGCATTAAAATGGCAATTCCCACATTGCTTTGGAGCGATTGACGGCAAACATATTACAATAGTGGCTCCACAAAATAGTGGAAGCCTTTACTATAACTATAAGAACACACACAGCATTGTTTTGATGGGAGTTGCAGATGCCAATTATAAATTAATTTATGTTGATGTTGGTTGCAATGGTAGAATTTCTGACGGAGGGGTGTTCAATAACTGCTCCCTACACGATGCTTTGGAAAGCAAACAGTTAACTCTTCCCGAACCAGAAGCACTACCTCAAAGACATTTGCCAGTACCATACATAATGGTAGCAGATGATGCCTTTGCTATGACGTCATACATTTTAAAGCCCTATGGGTTCCGAAATCAACCTGCGCCGAACCGAATTTTTAACTATAGACTAAGCAGGGCTCGTCGTATTATAGAAAATGTATTTGGCATTATGTCCAGTAAATTCAGAGTCCTCCGTAAACCAATACATTTAGCGCCTCACAAAGTAAAATATGTTACTCTGGCAATATGTGCATTGCATAACTTTTGATTTCTACATCAAATTATTATTTGTGCCCGGGTTTGGTTGATTCGGAAAATCGTATTACTCGTGAAATTGTAAATGGCGAATGGCGAAATGAACTTCAACCAGAAGGAACATTGTTTCCACTAGAAAGGGGACGGCAGCGGAATTATTCAATATCTCAAAAGATGTGAGAGACGAATTTAGAGAATATTTTATGACAACTGCTGGTGAGGTTCAATGGCAATATCAATTCATAAGTTGAATAATTATAAGTACATACAATTTTATTGACATAAATACAAATTATTTAAATATTATACTAACCATGTTTGACGTAGTTTTTGTTGGTATAAAGCAGGGTACAATGAACTTCAATGCAGAGAAAAACTTCCATTTACTTTCATATCTGTCATCTGCACCATCACCACTATTCACCTTTTTCATCTTTTGAAGTTCGTGTGAAACCTGAAAAGTTCAATTGAATAAAAAAATATTAAACTACTATATAAACTATTATATAATATTATTAATTATTTTTAAATTATTTTATATTAAATATACAATTTAACAATTAATATACACACCTGATTACGTAAGTTATGTATCTTTCTTTGTACCTCATTTACATCACAATTAAATTTTGTCGCGATTTCTTCAAACGCACTCGTTTTCTTGTCACGATTCCTATACAACTTGTGATTAACATTCCACAAAAATTCCTTTTCCTCGTAAAGATTAATTAACTCAAAAATGTCGTCATCTGTCCATTGTCGTGCACTCATTTTAAATTAATTTAATTTAATTTAAATAAATAATAATTAAAATAATTTATATATTATGGTAAATATTTAACACGGGTGCTCTCAGCTCTTCAAACACTGTCGGAAGACTGGAGACTAGATCTCAAGAGCAGGAATGAACGTGTCCACTCGCGACACATGCAGTCTCGGTGATTAGTAATGACTTGTCTCTGCGAGTACTCTCAGGTTCATATACATTTGTGACTTAAGTCTCGAGACTGCTCTCGAGACTATTTAATCTCAAGTGGACACTTACCATAAAACCTCTGTTTCTTGTAATTGCAATTGCACACACATAGTAGCTATTTGTTTTGTTAAGGTTGTTCCACGCAATACAGTTGGATTTGATGCTCCGTATAAAACCGAATATTCTCGCAATAATTGACATGCTCGCAAGTACTTCATATCGCCTGGAATTCCAAACAAATAGGGATTGCTCTCTGGAACACCCGCTTGTGCTCTATGTTTTAAAATTGCATTAATGCAGTTAATTAAATTTTGATTTAATAAGACCGGTACACCTCTACCAAGTTTTCCTCTTATTTCCAATCTGACATATTGTTTATCTGCAATTTGAGCTTGTTCTTTTAAAGTTTCAAAAAGTTCTGGATTATAACTGGATTGGATGCACTCGTAATTTTGAAATTCCTTAATTAATATTCTTTCTACCTCTTCAGCTCGACGACGATTAAATACTTGAATCGAAATCAAAGTATAACTAGACAAATCCTTCCATGCCTTACAAGAAAATTTTTCATTCAAACTTCGTAGACGCTCATTGCGATTTTTGTTTAGATAATCTAATAATTTTTTAATGTCCTTAGTTGAAGGCAAAACAACTGTTTTTATTCTAATTTGTTCGCAACGGTTTTCTTGCACTGTTTTATTTATTGACAGCGGAAACTCTTCTTCCAATAGCAATAAGTAATCTTCAACCTCTTTTTCCTTTCATTGTGCCCGTCTTTAATACACTCTGTTATTAATATTTTACCACACTTTTTTAACAACGTTCCTAAGCTAAATGCAGTAGTAGGTGAATGGTACTTATTCGTTGTATCGTCTAATTGCGCTACTCTGTTGATTGATGTAATTGTCGGATCTAAAAGTTTCGAATGGAATATTTTAGAAACTTCATCTATAGTATTATCTAAATTTCAAATTTCTATTAAAAACCTTCCTAGCAAACGAATTCTGCTTCTTATCATAGGGTGACAATGCTGTGATCTATATTTGGTACACATTTTATTGCCGTATATTATAAGGTAATTCCGGGAGAGATGCCCTACTTAAGGAAAAAGTTGAAATTTGAAGTTAAACTTTTTTTTTAATTCTGAAAAAATACATGTCATATTGAACATGAAGTAAACTAACGTAATCCTTGACAAAAAAATAGTTGTAACTCCCAGATCAGTGAAAAAAAAATAAACTTGAAACTCTGCATATGGCCATCTCACCCGAAATGTCCGGGTGAGTTGCCTCGCCAAAACGGGAGAGACGCCCTAGATTTAAAAAGTGTCATTCAAACTGGTTTTCACCTTGTTTATTCTTTGTGAATGATGATTTTGCGTTCATGTAAACTTTCGCACCTGCAGGTAACCCGTCACCAAACTCTTTTTTCTCCCGTACTCCTTTGAAAATAATGACGGGTGGAAGAAATCTACCTTCAGCGCTACAGCACGCTATTATGGACACATTTTCGCCTCTCTTGGAAGATATTATCGTATGGACATCTTTGGCTCCTTTGGTTGCAATTACAGGACCAGCTTCATTATTCAACTAAAACCCCGTTTCGTCCATTTTGAAAATGTTTTCGGGGTGTTCAAAAAAGTTGAACTCAGTATAAACGTCAGAGAGCAAATTAAAAAAGGCATTAGCTTCTTCTCTGTTCATTCCCTCAGTCCTTGCGAGTGATATTCCCTGAGATAGTCTGATGCTCAATTCCTTATTTCTCCTCAAGAAAGATGACAGCCAGTCGTAGCCTGCCATGCGGGCTTCACGATTGAAGCGGTGCTGAATTCCCAACATTTCAGCAAACTGAAACGCTAACGATCTTAGTGTTTCTCTATCATTTTTCTCATTTTTTGGATGTGTTTAACGAGCCTCATTTCATTTTGTACTCCCAATAAAGCCTCCAATTTCTCCTTGATTCAATCTCCTAAGAGCAACTTCCAAATTTTCCTGCGTCAATTGGCGCCTTCGGGTAGCAGTAATCTTCCGAGTGTACTTTGTAGGCATTGTATTTTCTGTAAGAAAACACATTTTGTTACGATCGTATTGAAGTACGGGTTAGACGCCCCAGGGCATCTTTACTTTTGTAAAGGTATAGATGCCCCACACGTAAGCTTGAAATTGCCAAACAGAAATCAGAATCTCTCAACATAACCTCAATAAAGAACTATTTTGGCCTGCATCACAGCGTATTTAAGATACAAATCTTTTCAATGCAAAATAACAGCTCAATCGAATCCATTTATATTACAAATCAACTTTATAGTGAAATACCTTACCTTGTTTTCTGTTTGTAAGCGACGGTACGGTTTGTAAACAATGACTAAATCCGGAACTTGCTTCGCTCATCGGCATTTGGAGTAACTTAATCACACTGGGGCATCTATACCGGTGGGGCAACTCTCCCGGAATTACCTTAATTAATTTGTCATATCTAATGATCTTAGTGATTGTATCTTCTCTTAAAACAGGAAGTACTTTTTCTCGAAGCGTTTTACTTGCTAATTGGTGAAACCGACCATGGATCTTTCTTCCTAACACTAAAATATTTCGATTACCGTGTTTGTGATTCTCGGAACACTTTTTAAAATGTTTTTTCAATGATGCTTTAGAAAGGAAACCTTTGCAGTTTGAGCATGGTAGAAAATTATCGGAAGTCTTGTTCAACCTTTGCTGTGGTCTTCTACAAAGTATAAGGTCTCCACTATTATAATAGGCTATTTGACTAGTTCTGGAAAAATATTTGAAATTGTTCACAATTATGTTTTTAGTATACTGTATTAATATTTTTTTGAATATCTGGTTTATTTCCATTGAAAATCAATTTTGAAATTCAAATTGAAAAACTACCGCGAAAAACAAATTTTGGGTAATGGCGGTGGTCACGTGATACGTTACGTCACACGCAAGTAAACAACAACGTCTGTCAACCTCTTTGTGTTTTTGTTTAATTTTATTCAATAAAAATGGTGTATAAGTGGTGTGTAGTGCCGCAATGTACGAATACTTCTATAAGTAGTTCAGAGAAGGTGTTTGTGTCTGTGCCGACAAAAGCAAATAGGCGAAGAAAATGGCTTGAATTAGCACGAAGAGATCCAAAAAGTATTGTAGCTCATTCCAATGTTTTTATGTGCGAAGATCATTTTGATGTAAGTAATATTTGTGTATGAACCAAGATGTCTTACTACGGTTAATTTAACAAATATTCATTCATAACAACAGAAACAATATAGAACTTGAATTTTTATGAACATATAACCTCTAATAATGCTCAGTTGCACCAAAGCAACTTAAACTTAAATAATAGGTACTTAAAAACTTATATATAATCGTTAAAATCATAAATACAATTGTTTTTAAGAAGCCATAGCTTAAGTTTAAGTTGTGTTCATGCAACTGGCCATGAACATTCTTCTACTTTTAAACGACTTTATCTTGGGTTGTACCGAAACGACTTAAAGTGCATAGATCCTGCTCAAAGATGCTTGTTTATAGATGGAAAAAGATACAAAAACTACATGGAGTACAAGATGGGATTCAGTAAGAAAATACTTTTAACAGATGAGGCTGTGCCATCAAAATTTCATTGCCAGAAGGACCGCAGAAAGCGAATGTGTGCTGCTACTTCTCGAGAAGTGTTCGTTAAAAGACAAAGGAAGGACATAATCAAAGAATGTGAAGAAGAAATCAGTGTGCAAAGTCAAAATGTTATTGAAACAACTGAAACTACACAAAATATTTGTGAATTGGAGACAGAACCTCAAGGTAATAGAACATAACATGAAATCTACTTTACTTATGTAGTGTTTTATCTTTTCAGAATTATCAAAAACTCGGGAAGTACATACAAACACAGACATTATTATAACTGCTGACAAATCCATTCAAACTGAAAAATCAACAACAGCAATTGTGCATTATAGAAGCAAATCTACACAAACAAGATTACAAGGGAATACTAGGTCGACTTCACCAATGAAAATTTGTACCACGTCGCAATCTACTTCTCCTTTTAAGACTGAAATATTACGTCATCAAACACATCCTAGTATTTCAAAAGCAGTTCGGAGAAATGTTTTTCAGGACAGTGATGTTTCCTGTTCCACAGAAACGGGAACATGTTCACCACCTTATGTAGTTCCGTCATCTTCATCTACAGTTTCTGACTTTGATGTAACGTATATCACTGAAAATATTGAAAAGTTACAGAGCCTCAAAATACTATGCGTACAATTCAAAGAAAACCTTTAATGTATCTAGGTATTTCTAAGGAATGCTATTTTTTAATTGACTTGTTACATAAGCACACAAACATAAAAGTGGAATATATTTTGTTGTGTTTAAAGAAAATTAGACTGAATAGTACATTTTCAGAACTGGAAGATAATTTTAGCATATCTTTGTCTTATGCAAGTAAGTTATTTTTACGAAATATTCCAATAATTGCTAGTGCCTTACGTCCCTTTATAGTAACCTTAGACAAATATACATTAAAAAAGAATCTTCCTATTGCATTTAGACACAATTATCATAACGTTAGCTGCATTATAGATTGTTTGGAGATAGATATTCAAAAACCTTCAAAAGCACTTTACCAGGCTTTGACATGGTCCGATTACAAAAAGGGGAATACTGTGAAGTACTTAATATCTTGTACGCCTAATGGATTAGTAAATTATGTTTCTCGTGGGTTTGGAGGTAGAACAAGTGATGTTACAATAGTAGAAAACTGTGATTTTTAGATGGATTAGAAAATGGTACTTTCATCTTAGCTGACAGAGGCTTCAAGCACATTGAGCAAATACTTAATGTAAGGGGTTTAAAATTATTAAAGCCACCAAGCTTAAAAGCTGGTACAAAAATGTCAAAAGCAGAAGTTCGTCAAACAAAAATAATTGCAAGTTTGCGCATTCACGTTGAACGAGTAATTAGACGTTTAAGAGAATTTTACATGCTAAAACAACATTCTGTTATTAACAGTAACACACTTTGTGTACTAGATCATGTTATAATTATTGCATGCGCTCTTATAAATTTGCATGATTCTCTCATTAAATAATGTTTATGTATTAAATTAGTTATCTGTATTCAAATGATTACCAACTTCATATAGGTATAATTTAGATGTTTTAATTTTTACACGTATGTATAGAACGGAAAAGTTATAAATAATCCGAAAACAATCAGCTGGTCCATATATGTATTAAGCTAAGGTCATTGCACCGTCATCATAGGACAGTTGTTTTTCCTATTCATTTGAAATAATTTGATGTATATTGCAATAGATTATTGGTGAAATAAACAATAATACATGAACAAAGATTTTATTCTACTATTAACCATTCCTGTGAAATATAATTTAAAATTTTCCTTAAAATAATTGTCTTTTTTTAAAGTGTGAATTAAAATACAGCGCTGTTTTTCATAATGCATTAAGATTTATACTGATTAAAAACATGCACACGCATACTAATCTTTAAGTTTTTTTTCATGGTTAATCTGAATAAATTAGTATGTAGTGCTACGACATAAAATAGGAAAAATATTCGACTTCCAGAACAAAACCAATTTTTGCACCAGGGAACTAACATAATCACTATCGTAAGTGACTAAAACGATGTCAACATTTTGGTTTTTCAAATTCGCTATCGGCTACACAAAAATAACATTTTTCATTCCAGTTGCAAACATTTGCAGTTGTACCTGTGCCTTACATTTGTTTGAAACAACACCATTTTTATATAATTGTTCTTGAGCTTCACATTAGTTGGGCATTTTATTTCAATAATGGCAGCTTCCAAAATACCATCCGGAGAAGCTGCTATAATGGGATAGTCCTGAGATATAAAAATTCCACAAGAGGAAATTTTCTTTTCAATTTCATAGCTACCACTTTTCGAACAGATAACTCCAAATCCCTACCCCTTTCATTGCAGCTGTATCAGGAAGCTTTGCACCCATAATTGCAGCTACAAGTGAACCCTCTGGTGTATGGCAAACACTCACTTCATGTGCTTTTGAAGCAGTGATACGACCATACCGCATTTCATGCCAGAGGTTGCTTTTGTTCTGCCCCTTGTTGCTTCCTCAATCATATTCACCACTTTTTTATTAAATGTTTTAACCATTTCTTCAACGAGTCTGTCAGGATTTGATTTTATGGCTTGGCATTGATCTATGATAAACAAATGCAATGAATATTGCATAACTCCACAATGTTTAAAATCATGCTGATGTTTCAGAAGTTCACAGTTGGTGACCTTTCTTTTTTTACCTTCTGAAAGAAATTCTGTAAGAAGTGCCGACGAACTTGGCTGGTGTGGTACTTTTTTTTGCACAACTGTTGCACTGTCGTGTATTTCAAACTTGTTCCTACTTTGGATAAAGTCGGTTTTTTCCAGTAGCACTCGATGGAGGTACATGGAGGTTCTTCGCTACGACGATGGGCCCACATTAAAATGCAACAGCGTGTTTGCACCCTCCAGCAGAAGCAGGACAATCATGACACTGGCAACTAATTATTTCACCTTCTTCTTCATTTACTATCATTGTCACATTATAGGATTTGTTCCTCACTTTATGCTCAGGGCATATTTTACACTTAACGGTGCAAACATTAGAGACTCGTTGAAGTTGGACATAGCCAATCGCGTCGTCTCCATACGATTCCCTTGCAGACCTGTGCAAAAAAATTTCACATCAATTTTATACTATTGTAGCATAACCTACAAATAACAGTCCAATAATAAGTATTCTGCTTTAATAATTTATTTGAATACAATTTCCAAAAGTTACTTACTTTGCTGTTTTAATGTTTTTCAATTCCGTTGCATGGAAATCAGCATTATTTTTGAAAAAAAGGGCAACCATCGTCGAATCTATGGAAGGTAGGTTGCTATTATCTGCTTGCACAAAATGTTCCTCCATTTTCAGGACACAATTCAAAAATCTGAACTATTAGTTATTAAATTTGTAACACAATATATTATTTTAAAAGTAACCGGGTATTAATCTAGTCTAGATGATCGAGAATAATAAATTTCCCACTAGTAGTACCAGTACTCTTATGCAACTAGTACTCTATTTACTTGCGTGTGACGTCACCAGCGTCAGAACCAATCACAGGGCGTTTCAATCGATTAGCATATTTCAAAATATAGCGTACTTTTAATCGCGTTTATTATGGAATATAAACATATTTGCAACATAAATGAAAAAAATATCACTTTTAGTTTGATTATTAAATAGATTGAACACAATTTGTACAATATTTTTAATGTTGTCAAATACCCTATTGTGATTTGTATTATACAAAAAAGTCGCCATGCCTTCGAATAGTTTTTATAATTTGATACCTTTCGGATGAGCCTACAAAGTACAAATGCTACTACATAACAAATAAATACGCGATAAGTCAAAGTGCAGGCCATCTGTTAAATATTTTTGTTCGCCTCGCTGTTCTGCCATCTTTATCGCTAGTGATATGAGTCTTTCCGAGGATATCACTTCTGCAGGGGCTGAGGTGGTGCCACTCCATGCAGGAGCACCGTTACGTTGATGCCCGCCCAACGCACATATGCTGCATGTGGTAGGGGGTGAGCAGCTGCTGCCAAACCTCATCCCACTTTTAGCTAGATAATTCAGGGCCATTAGATCGTGCCCGTCATAATCTACCCGATCTACGAGTATGATGTGGCCTTGTAGTATGGGCTGCACTATATCATTATAATTCAGATTCGGATCATCTAGATTGACAAAGTTTATATTATTCGCATCGTTAAATTCGATGGCCAAGGGTGGTGTATGCTTAGCATACATCCCCATGTTGTTCACAGAGGACACCGACTCGACAATGTAATTCGCCAAGTTTCTAATCGTATTTTGATTCGCTGGCTGCAACTTTGGCATCATGGCACTGGTTACTGCCCTCTCACTAATAGCAGTGCCAACATAGAATTTCAATATTTCTGCGGTTGGCAGGCCCTGTTCCACAAAGCCCTCACCCCATTGTATGTCCATAAATCGAACATCTGCAATAGCGGGTGTGGGTGCTGCGAAGAAAGGTAAGGCTATGTCAGCAATTTCAATGGAGGGCTCAAGGCCACCCCCAGCTGCTGACGGGTATATAAGAGATTTGATCTGCATACCATTTATGCAGGGTGTTTTATAATATATGCGCAGAACTTCAGAATATGGTATTTCGTCCAAAAATATGAAAAAAAATTTCTATTAACTTACTCTCTAAAATGCACCATTTTCGAGATATTGTTGAAATTGAAAAAAAATCCATTTTTTTCGAATACCTCCGGAACCGTTTATCGTACAGAAAACAGCTTTTTAAGCATTTTCTACTCATAATATGCTATGTTTTGTGCAAGAACTTTTTTTTTTTAATTTATAATTAGTGAATATTTTGAAGGGGTGGGGAGTGTTTTCTCCCCAACTTCTACACCACTCAAAAAGTACGGTTTTGAGACTTTTTAATCAGCCGCTGTTTTCTACACAAAAAGGTACTCCGGGCCATAAGCTCTAAAGTTGACCGTTTTTGAGGAAAATGAACTTGTTGAAAAACATGGTCAATTTTTTGCAATAGCGAATTAAATTTGTTCTACTAATTAAACGAATTTTAAGTATCTTACGAGTTAGTTTGGTGGTAAGGAACTAATTACTATTTCTTTTATCTTCCGATCGCAACATCTACCCGCAGCTCAGATTTTTGGTAGAGTGGGCGTGAGCAGTAAGTAGAAAAATAATAGAAAAGACGTGGTGATCCGGTAATGCGGCGCCACCTACCGTGGTAGTTAAAAACTTCTCCCCGGTCAGTAGGGAACCAGGCAAACGACTAACTCGAGTAACAAAGATGAGTATATTCATCAACCAAATACACGTCACATACAGACTTATCACGCAAGTACCATTAACAACAATCCCAAATTTTATAAATAGTAACACGTAATTAAAAATCCCGACAATAATAAAGACACAGAGAATGATTTAAAAAAATAGATGAGCGAAATCCGTACGTTTACCGAAGAAATGGCGCGTCGTAGTATTCAAAGCACCCCGTATAAAATGTCACCATTAAGTCTGGGAAGCGCATACAAATTTGTAACGGTAATAAACCGGTTCTAAAGCTTCACGATCGTATGACTAATGGCAAATAAATTTTATACTAAAAGGATTTTTTTTCCGCGATAATTAATAATATTCGTTAAACAAACAACTACACGTGCGGGATGTGCGCTAATAAATAATCAAAACACAATCGACTTCGTATCTACGCAACACGGTTATGTGATTCAAAGCGTTTATACTTAAAATTCTTTGAATGTAAAAAGACACAATTGCACGCAAGTGCGCAAAAAAAAGGTTAATGATGGGATCCCAAAATTAAGTACAAAGTGTACATTAAATTATCTTAATGAATACAATAGATACTAAAAGCGCAGTTAAATTGATAACCAGGCGTAGTTGTTGATACGGAAATAATACATATCCGCTCGCACTTATCTTTTTGTCCTTCAGCGTAGTTTTGTTGTTTACCAAAGTCGGCCCCAGTATGCGTAGGTGGGCGCATAAAGCTAGTGGACGGCAGCAACCGCTACGACGGGTTACGCTTTCCTTCTTAAGGCGGAACACCGGCAGTAATATGAAGAAAACGGTCGTTTTGGGTATTCGCTGAAGCAAACGCCGTCACGCTAATGACCTCTGGTCCGATAACTTATCAGGGACTTCATACATAGAAGAGTAAAGGCAATACGTACAGGCGAAGACGTAAAGGTAAAAACGACCTACAATTAAATTTCCCCTAGCTTATTATGAGTAGATAATGCCAGGGTTCACAACACTTTCAAATTTTTAAATTAGGGGCATTGGTCCATAAACTAATATTTAAATTAAGGACTAGATATTAAAAATAAGGACCAATTTTTTTAAAACATTTTAATTATTTGTGACATTAAATTTTACAAACATACATAATTATGTTCACTCTATCTATAAATATTAATGTTTACTTTTTTTTGTTACAATAAAAGTGTCCAGAGTATTGTTCTTTCGTTTTAAAATTTGTTTTTGAAGCTTTTGCACAGTCTGTTCTTTTTTAGCTTCCTGTTCTTCGCTTTTTCGCATTTTTCAAGAAGAATTTGCACTACTGCAATTTGTGCAAAATCTTTTTTCTTTAATGCTGTTTTGAGTTGTTGAGTTGCATCATCAATTAAAAATGTAGACATTTCGTGTTTTTGTTTTTTTTCAGAATTTGCCAATAATAATTGTTGTTCTAAGCTTTTCATAGTCTTCTTCTCCTCTTCAGCATCTTTGATTTGCTTTTCAAAAAGTTTATTTTCCTCAATTTTCTCCAATCGTTTTTTTCTCCATTTCTTCCTTTTTGCCTTTTCCTTTCTAAATAAGTATTATAAGCACTGTAAGCTATTCGGGCCAATTTAAGTAGTTCTTTCGATATTACAACGAATTCTGGTTTATTGTAATAAAATAATTTTACTCCATCTTGAATATACAATAAGGAGTTTAATGTTTTCACATTCATTTTTGCTTTATCATAGGTAAGGATTCTGCCCGACTGAGAAAATGCTCGTTCAACTGCAGCACTTCCATGGACTAATACCAAGCATTGTTTGACAACTTTTGTTAAATGCTCGTATTTTATAATATTGTCTGAGCTAGATATAGAAGCAATGATGCTCCAAACTTCGTCAATTCTTTTCCCTTTTGTATCTAATTTTAAAAGAAATTCATCAATTTTTAAATTTTTAAATTCCCTTATAATCTGGTCGATATCAAAATCACCAGGTAATAAATTTACAATTTTTACTAAATACTTAATATAATCAGCTTTTTCTTGTTCCTTTGAGAGGATTTTTGTTATATCCAAAGAAGGTTAAGTATTTTAATTTAAGTATCCAGTAAAGGAATTTTATTAATGATATGGGTAGCTAGCTGCAGCAGTATAAAATTTTTTGACTCCACATAAGAACTGTACCTTATCATTTTCTTTTAGGCTATCATTAGTATTCAATAAATCCATACATTTCTGCCCTGGGTTTATTTGATTTATTGGTAAGTAATTTTGTCTTGAAATATATCTTTTTGGGTTTAATTTAGAAAAATTAATTGTGGTATCTTCATTTATACAATTAAGTAGAATATCTATAACTATTTTCTTGATTTTTCTCACCCATTAAATGAACTAAGGGTTCATCCTTTTGAAAAAATGAAGTAAATTGCAAAAATATCTTTGCTGCAGTTGAAATAAAATATAACAGTGCCTTTGATGTAGGATTTTGATAAAATTTTTTACATTGGTATAATGTTTACTTTGTAATATAGCTTTACTGCCATATTTTGGAAGAAATTCTAAAAATATTTTAGTACTACAGGCCATTGTTCCAGTGCTCTTCAACTGCTACATCCAAAGTTAACCATCGCGTCGCAATATGCTTTATAAAAGCATGCTTAGGAATACCTAGAGATTCTTGTAATTTTTCATAATCGTGTTTACGGGTTGGCCATCCATGAAAAAAATAATACAACGAAATTATGAAATCAGAACATTCTAGTCCAAAACTCTCTAATCCTTTTAAAAATGAATTATGTATAATATGCAAGTTACAAGTTGTAACGGTCACTGTGAGTTAGGCAACACACAATACACGGAGTCGAGGTGTAAACGCGACATTTCTCCGTGTTCGCTCCTTAACGAAAATTTTTGGGGATTTAATTCCCAGAATTCAACTTCCGCGTTGTCCTAATTGGCCAATACATTTTCGGCTGATCTTCAATTTCCGCCTTGTAACAACTACTATCACGTCGTGTTACGTGAAAATTCAAATTTGCCTTCATCTGAGTGCTTAATCGTAATTCCGTCAAATTTTCTAGTGGTATGTATAGGACCCTGCAAACTTTCAATGTATGGCGGTATATTTTTTAGCTGGGGAAAGGATTGATTACTCGATTTTCTGAAGTTTATCTTAGGACGGATGCGTGTACTAATTTCTTCTAATGGTCGCTCGATTGCACTCAGGTACGACAAATATTCTTCATGGCTTCTTCAACGTTACACCGTGCATAATTTTCAGATAAGGCGAGTTACTCCGGGATTAGAGTTACTCGGGATTAGAGTTACCGGATTAAGGAGTTACTCCGGGATTAAAATTACTCGGCTTTAAAGGTTCTTTTGGCCTAAACAAAACCAATTACCTGGCTGATTAAATTCATCGTGGGATCTCTTTCTACCTTTTTGTCTTGTCGCTGCGTGTGTCGCATACTTGGGGTTTGCTGTTAAGATTGCTGAAGCACGGGACATCCTACCGAAATTAGGGGTCGCCGCAGCTGGATCCGACACCACATATCTGTATCTTCTCCTGTGTGTGTCAACATCGTAAACCTCATCTACAACATAAGGTCAGATTTTCTAATTATACTTCTGCGCAGAAAACAAACCATCTCCGGGACGTCGCGCTGCTACCGAACACGTCTCAAGCGTAACACCTAAATAAGTACAACTTGTCTTGGCACCTTAAGTGCAGTTAAATCTTTGGAACTCGAAACGTATTTGTTCACGTATTTATATTTTTTGTTAATTCACTACAATATAATTAATTAACTTGTTGTGGCGCATATACTTGCCCAATCTGTAAACGAATGTGTACCGTAAAGGCGCGAACTTGCTTCATTTACCCACCATTGCTTGGGATTTTAGAGTATAAGGGTAAGACCACGGAAGAGCGCTCTTTTGGGGAAACACCTAACTCTCCGATACTTTTTAACGCTAAATATTGCAACTGCGAACACTAAATACACCTTCGTATTGTGCGGGTGTGGTTACGTCGCCATCTTGTCTAGATTAAATAACGCCAGTGGCGTACCGCAGAAATTATTAACTTGCTATTAATCTTATATTTTTTCCTTCTTTTGTGTACGACTATATATATGGGTACGAACGAATACTTCGTAGAATTAACTTACGATGTAAGTGGATATATTTAAATTGTGCTCTGTTCCTTCTTCTTTATGGTGTGTTATTAAATATAACGTTTTGTAGGTTACTTGTGTCTCTCTCTCTCTTTATTGTATTTATTGCTCCTTTAATTTGTTACGGTTGATTGTTGCGTCTTGTAACGCTAAAAGTTACAGGGTAAAAATAAAAGTAGGAATCCCAAGATACATTTTATTGTAGATTCAAAATAAACAGAACATTAAAAAAATCACATATAATAATTATTCAAAAATAATGAATTTGTTACAGAACCAAAACCACACCTAAATTAAACTGTTGATTGTTAAACTTATAATCTTTTGTCTTTGTAAAGGAGAAAAAAAAATAAAAAAAATATAAAGCATTAACTAAAATGCGCAGGAAATGTAATGCGGGTTACAACTAAATGCTATACCATTATAATTAGAATAAAGGAATATTGAGGCCTCAACTTTTCTTTAAATGTACATAAAACCATAATAATACCCCCAAAAAAAATCTACCCGCAAAAATTTCTACGCCACTGGAAGAAAAAAAATTAAAACGCTAAGCCACACTTGCCAACCTGCACTACTTACTTAACCTCAAATAAAAGAAATTTAATGCAGAAAGGCGTGCGCGCAATAAAATTTATAATAATAATTAAAGTGTAACTGATTCAGTCTAATAAAATTATTTATACAGCATCACCTTCTACCAATAACATACAGATATAAAGACATATATATATAGAGATACGTAAAACAACCAATCTAATAAACCTCTTCAGCAGAAACAGCAAAAAAAAAGAACTGGACTTGCAGTCATGGCTACAAAATTAACAGGTGCATGGAATACAATTACTGGTGTATAATTTTGAATACGAATTATTAATTACTCCGTCAACTTAGCCAGATAAAAAAAACATCACGGTGAGCTCGTCTTTCGTTACTTGCGAAATTATAAAAACAATCACGTCTAACCTTTCATGGGACAACTGCAGAGGGGACCTCCCGATGTTATTATGGGTTCGTGTGAAGCCTGCCCAGCTGTTTCGGTCGAGGGGTACCAACTCGCAGCTACCATGCGACGGCTCATGAGGGTGGTAAGATTTCCGTGTGTAACGGTGATGATCCAGAGTACTTAGTTTTATAGGTGGAAACCGCAATAAGTGGAGTACTAAATAAAAAAGCCTAAAGGAGAAATTCTAAAATGAAATTGGCGGCATGAGTTGACCTTACCAAGATGGTGAGTGGCTTGAATGTGGAAGTGCTTGAAAATCCTGGAAAATCCAGCTACAGAATTGGACTCTAATTGCTATTCTAAATGCCAATTCTACTTTTAGTTAATGATGGCCCAAAAATATCCAAATTAATGAAACTAAACCAACATGGGTCCACCTGCACTTTTCGAGAAATCGTAAAAACGGAACTCTGCCCAAAAGTAACCAAAGAATGTTATCAAGTCCTTATGATAAGCGCCAAATTTCCGATTCAAAATGCCAAAATAAGAAGAGGGAAAATTTTTGAACAGACTGCAACCCACAATACATAAATGTTGAACTATTTGCACAATAACGTTTAAAATTAAAATTATACTGTAACAGTCTGTTTCTTTAGTTCGGAAGCAGGTTTGTATCCACGCATTGGGACTATGGCGCCCTCGGATTAAATCAAGACAGTTCTGAAGGAGCGGTGGATCCTTTTTCTCACCCACGCCCTACTCTTCGGCTGCCGGCAAAACTTACTTTTTTCTTCAATTAACCGTAGCAAAGTTCTAAGTCCAATAATGGCTTTCCTGGTTTCTTTAACTTTTTCATTAATTTGACACCAGACAGATTTATTTACATTTGGGCCATCACTTGCAAGCATCAAACATTTCGCTAAAGATAAACCGCTGTCATTTATTACTTTTAAAATATTTTCTGTTAGGATCTGACTAGTGGCGTGCCCTAAAAACTTTGTTTCTAAATGACAATTTATAACTCGCCCTAATTTGTTCGAAAAATATCTAATATTAATATGGAGTTCTTTTCACTTTCAACATTTGTAGTTTCATCATATTGGATGGCATAATAAGAATTAGCAATGTCAGTTAAAAAGTTCATTTTCTAAAGTACGGTCCCAGAGCGTAACCCACTAAATACCGAATTTTTGAACAACTTAATGTAAAATCATTCGGAATTGATTCTTTAAGGAAAGATACATTTCATAAATTCTGCAAGTCCATTGCACGAATTAATAGGCCAGTTTGAACAAACAATTTTGAGACACCATTGTAATTCAAACTTAGTAGCAGCATCTCGGTTCGAATACAATTGCAGACATTCACTTGTTTTAACATTTAAAGCTTCACGATTACTAGTAGTCCCATTTTCATCTAAAAGTATACATAATAAAAATAAAGTTTTTTGCAAAATACGATTGAATTATCTTTACCATTAGTTGTTAAAATTAACTGTTGAGGGTCAGTTTGACTTTATTTGATTTTTGTGTAGTTTTCCAGAGCAATGTTGATTAATACACATAAACCCTTTTTTAAAGAAAATTTTTTTTACATACTATACAAAATCCATTTTCATTGTCATTTGGTATACACGTAAACCACGTTTTTATTAGCCGACCCGTTATATCATTTCGCTCTAACCAACTTTCATTAAATTTACAATTCCCCATTACGAAATTTTGTAATTCTTGCCACAAATAATTAATTCTAAATGTCTATTTTTACGTTTTGATTTAATGTTTTAATATAAGGTTTATTTTAATAACTACACATAAACAATAACAAACAAATTTACACATGCACCATGCTTCTTTTAAAACGTTTTAAAACTGAATTCCGTTTTCAACAAAACAAACATTGAAAACTGCAACAACTTATAATCACGGGAAAATAAACCGTAATGCAACTTTACATACTGGTTTCTGTTTACGCGCGCAAACTACACAATGACGAGTCGTAGGCGTTCTCAGAATACAAAAGCCGCTTATCTTTGCTTTCGTTTAAACATTTTATTTAAACACAGTGGCGCAGAATAATTATTATATTTTGCCTGTTTTTAGGTACTTTTAGAGCCATTTTCTAAAAATAGAGACTTTTAAGGACGTTTTAGTAATTTACGGACTTTTAGGGAAAATAAGGCCCATTTGTGAACCCTGTAATGCTCACAAAAGCTGTTTTATGTACGATAAACGGTTTCGGAGATATTCGCAAAAAACGGACTTTTTTTTGTCAATTTTAACACCCTGTATCTCGAAAATGGTGCATTTTAGAGGGTAAGTTAATAGAAACTTTTTTTCATATTTTGGATGAGTTACCATATCTGAAATTCTGCGCATATATTATGAAACACCCTGTATATGAGATGGGGAGTTATGCTTATGTTGTTTCCAAACCGAAAGTTTTAACACCACATTTTTTTTACTTTTCTGACAAATTAGAATTAGTACGTATTCATGAAAAATTTTTTGGCTGTAGGCTGTTCGTTTCTGAACACGATTTTTATGAAACTTAGCATGTAGGTTTTATTTATAACTGATTTGATTTTGAACATAATCTGTTCAGCCGAAAGGGCACGTAACTTACATAGATTTTATATTTTGGAAGACTAAAATATTCAGTTTTCAAGTTTTTCTTCAAATAAAAGTTTTGTTGTAATTTAGTTATAAACGCTTGTTTTTATTTGCAATCTTATTTCATAATTTTTATCTTTTCGAAATTTACGAGGATATATTGAATTTCTTGCTCTGCAAACCAGACCTCCACAGCTTCTATTACCTCCTTGTTGGAAGAAAATGTACGACCTTTTAAACTTTTTTCAGTTGAGGAAAGAGGTGATAGTCGGACGGAGCCAAATCGGGTGAATAAAGGGGGTGTTCTAGTAATTCAAACCCTAAATCACGAATTTTTGCATGGCAACATGAGATTTGTGTGCAGGGGCGTTGTCCTGCAAAAACAAAACACCTTTGGATAGCTTTCCGCGTCTTTTCTCTTTAATATTTTTCCGTAGAGTGGTCAAGTAATGTCGAATAGTAATCTCCAGTTATTGTTCTACCCTTATCCAAAAATCAATCATGATTACTCCATGGCAATCCCAAAAACTGAAGCAAGAACTTTTCCAGCAGATTTTGGACACGAAACGTCTTAGGTCTTGGAGAACCAGAGTGTCGCCATTCCATCGATTGTTGCTTTGTTTCTGGATCGTAGAAATGTACCCAAGTCTCATCCATAGTAACAATTCGGTTTAAGAAGTCTACATCGTTTTCAAATCGAGCACAGATCGAACGCGATGCTTCTACCCTTGCACGCTTTTGGTCAACATTCAAACATTTGGGGATCCATTTTGCAGCAATTTTCTCATGTCCAAATTGACGTGAACCATATGATGAACGCGTTCGTATGAAATATTCAGTGCTTCAGATATCCGTTTTAGCCCAATTCGACGGTCAGATAAAATCATGTCATGAACTGCATCGATATTTTCGGCGACTGACACAGAAACTGGCCTTCCCGATCGGTCATCATCTTCAATGGAAAATTTACCTCTTTTGAAGCTTGCATTTCAATTTTGACGGTCGCATACGAAGGACATTGATCACCAAGGGTATTAAGCATATCTTCGTAAATCTGCTTACCTCTTAACCCTTTTAAATACAGGTATTTGATGATGGCTCGATACTCCAATTTTTCGATTTTCACAATTTCGGTAAACATCATTTATCGTCAAGTGTATCTATTTAGAAGTTAAATTTTAATTTGGTTGTTTCTATTATATACTTTATTAAATTGAATGGTAGTTGAAATCTTCTACACTACCCATTTTTATGGAGCGTTTGCTTACCTTTTGGTAATAAGCGAAACTTTGCTACGTCATCTTCGTTTCCATGTGTTTTCTAGAAATGACGACTAATTTTGGTTACTAGTTTTTTGCAATATAAACAAAAATTACGTTTGGACGTGTTGCTAGAGCAGGAAATGTTGTCGATAATTATATCTCCACTATTCATTGGAGTAATATTAATATCTTTAATTAACGTATGCTTCTTAACATTTTCAGGATGTTTACGGTTACTTTCGTTCAAACCCAACGTTTTAGTAGCAGATCCAATTTGATGTTGTAGTTCTACGGCCATCATGTCTTCTTTAGAAATATCTGAAGTAATTATCGTGAGTTAATGTCATAGTAAAATACTATCCAGAAAAATTTTAAAAAATTACTACGTACACATTCGGTCAATCGCCAAATAGAAACATTAATATATATTTCTTTACGAAAACATTGCGGTTCAAAATGTCATAAATAAGTAACAATTTCTGAAGTACCACATAATTAAATATAAAATAATTTAATATTTGAACTTCATTTCTTGTAATTGCTAATAAATCCTTTGAGGGCTATAAACTTACTATTAGTTTCGATAAAACAAAACCGCATAGTCGAAACTATAGTCAATTTTAAATACATTTAGTATTGGTTTGATTACAAGTTATAATTTAGGAAGTTAGTTAATAGTTGATAAGGTTTATATTAATTAATATACAAACATTTTAAAAATATGAAATTACATGAGTAGATAAATTAAATAGTTTTTACACTCACCCACTACTACTGTTTCGCCTATTAATATAACTTCGGAAAACTTCTGTAACATTTCCATGGAGTCTAAAAAAAATTATAATGTCAAATGATAAATATCTCTGTAATTCTCAGACGAAGCTGCTTATAAATCCACCGCCCCCCGTCCATATATGAGATACAAAATGAGTTTTATACACATTTCAGCAAACTGAAACGCTAACGATCTTAGTGTTTCTCTATCATTTTTCTCATTTTTGATGTGTTTAACGAGCCTCATTTCATTTGTACTCCCAATAAAGCCTCCAATTTCTCCTTGATTCAATCTCCTAAGAGCAACTTCCAAATTTTCCTGCGTCAATTGGCGCCTTCGGGTAGCAGTAATCTTCCGAGTGTACTTTGTAGGCATTGTATTTTCTGTAAGAAAACACATTTTGTTACGATCGTATTGAAGTACGGGTTAGACGCCCCAGGGCATCTTCACTTTTGTAAAGGTATAGATGCCCCACACGTAAGCTTGAAATTGCCAAACAGAAATCAGAATCTCTCAACATAACCTCAATAAAGAACTATTTTGGCCTGCATCACAGCGTATTTAAGATACAAATCTTTTTCAATGCAAAATAACAGCTCAATCGAATCCATTTATATTACAAATCAACTTTATAGTGAAATACCTTACCTTGTTTTCTGTTTGTAAGCGACGGTACGGTTTGTAAACAATGACTAAATCCGGAACTTGCTTCGCTCATCGGCATTTGGAGTAACTTAATCACACTGGGGCATCTATACCGGTGGGGCAACTCTCCCGGAATTACCTTAATTAATTTGTCATATCTAATGATCTTAGTGATTGTATCTTCTCTTAAAACAGGAAGTACTTTTTCTCGAAGCGTTTTACTTGCTAATTGGTGAAACCGACCATGGATCTTTCTTCCTAACACTAAAATATTTCGATTACCGTGTTTGTGATTCTCGGAACACTTTTTAAAATGTTTTTTCAATGATGCTTTAGAAAGGAAACCTTTGCAGTTTGAGCATGGTAGAAAATTATCGGAAGTCTTGTTCAACCTTTGCTGTGGTCTTCTACAAAGTATAAGGTCTCCACTATTATAATTGTGATTTGTATTATACAAAAGTCGCCATGCCTTCGAATAGTTTTTATAATTTGATACCTTTCGGATGAGCCTACAAAGTACAAATGCTACTACATAACAAATAAATACGCGATAAGTCAAAAGTGCAGGCCATCTGTTAAATATTTTTGTTCGCCTCGCTGTTCTGCCATCTTTATCGCTAGTGATATGAGTCTTTCCGAGGATATCACTTCTGCAGGGGCTGAGGTGGTGCCACTCCATGCAGGAGCACCGTTACGTTGATGCCCGCCCAACGCACATATGCTGCATGTGGTAGGGGTGAGCAGCTGCTGCTGCAAACCTCATCCCACTTTTAGCTAGATAATTCAGGGCCATTAGATCGTGCCCGTCATAATCTACCCGATCTACGAGTATGATGTGGCCTTGTAGTATGGGCTGCACTATATCATTATAATTCAGATTCGGATCATCTAGATTGACAAAGTTTATATTATTCGCATCGTTAAATTCGATGGCCAAGGGTGGTGTGCCTGCAACGTCAACTTCATCACGCACGAATGCCCACCACAGCAGCTAGCATACATCCCCATGTTGTTCACAGAGGACACCGACTCGACAATGTAATTCGCCAAGTTTCTAATCGTATTTTGATTCGCTGGCTGCAACTTTGGCATCATGGCACTGGTTACTGCCCTCTCACTAATAGCAGTGCCAACATAGAATTTCAATATTTCTGCGGTTGGCAGGCCCTGTTCCCTAAAGCCCTCACCCCATTGTATGTCCATAAATCGAACATCTGCAATAGCGGGTGTGGGTGCTGCAAGAAAGGTAAGGCTATGTCAGCAATTTCAATGGAGGGCTCAAGGCCACCCCAGCTGCTGACGGGTATATAAGAGATTTGATCTGCATACCATTTATGCAGGGTGTTTTATAATATATGCGCAGAACTTCAGAATATGGTATTTCGTCCAAAAATATGAAAAAAATTTCTATTAACTTACTCTCTAAAATGCACCATTTTCGAGATATTGTTGAAATTGAAAAAAAATCCATTTTTTCGAATACCTCCGGAACCGTTTATCGTACAGAAAACAGCTTTTTAAGCATTTTCTACTCATAATATGCTATGTTTTGTGCAAGAACTTTTTTTTAATTTATAATTAGTGAATATTTTGAAGGGGTGGGGAGTGTTTTTCTCCCCAACTTCTACCACTCAAAAAGTACGGTTTTGAGACTTTTTAATCAGCCGCTGTTTTCTACACAAAAAGGTACTCGGGCCATAAGCTCTAAAGTTGACCGTTTTTGAGGAAAATGAACTTGTTGAAAAACATGGTCAATTTTTGCAATAGCGAATTAAATTTGTTCTACTAATTAAACGAATTTTAAGTATCTTACGAGTTAGTTTGGTGGTAAGGAACTAATTACTATTTCTTTTATCTTCCGATCGCAACATCTACCCGCAGCTCAGATTTTTGGTAGAGTGGGCGTGAGCAGTAAGTAGAAAAATAATAGAAAAAGACGTGGTGATCCGGTAATGCGGCGCCACCTACCGTGGTAGTTAAAAACTTCTCCCCGGTCAGTAGGGAACCAGGCAAACGACTAACTCGAGTAACAAAGATGAGTATATTCATCAACCAAATACACGTCACATACAGACTTATCACGCAAGTACCATTAACAACAATCCCAAATTTTATAAATAGTAACACGTAATTAAAAATCCCGACAATAATAAAGACACAGAGAATGATTTAAAAAAAATAGATGAGCGAAATCCGTACGTTTACCGAAGAAATGGCGCGTCGTAGTATTCAAAGCACCCCGTATAAAATGTCACCATTAAGTCTGGGAAGCGCATACAAATTTGTAACGGTAATAAACCGATTCTAAAGCTTCACGATCGTATGACTAATGGCAAATAAATTTTATACTAAAAGGATTTTCTTTTCCGCGATAATTAATAATATTCGTTAAACAAACAACTACACGTGCGGGATGTGCGCTAATAAATAATCAAAACACAATCGACTTCGTATCTACGCAACACGGTTATGTGATTCAAAGCGTTTATACTTAAAATTCTTTGAATGTAAAAAGACACAATTGCACGCAAGTGCGCAAAAAAAAGATTAATGATGGGATCCCAAAATTAAGTACAAAGTGTACATTAAATTATCTTAATGAATACAATAGATACTAAAGCGCAGTTAAATTGATAACCAGGCGTAGTTGTTGATACGGAAATAAATACATATCCGCTCGCACTTATCTTTTTGTCCTTCAGCGTAGTTTTGTTTGTTTACCAAAGTCGGCCCCAGTATGCGTAGGTGGGCGCATAAAGCTAGTGGACGGCAGCAACCGCTACGACGGGTTACGCTTTCCTTCTTAAGGCGGAACACCGGCAGTAATATGAAGAAAACGGTCGTTTTGGGTATTCGCTGAAGCAAACGCCGTCACGCTAATGACCTCTGGTCCGATAACTTATCAGGGACTTCATACATAGAAGAGTAAAGGCAATACGTACAGGCGAAGACGTAAAGGTAAAAACGACCTACAATTAAATTTCCCCTAGCTTATTATGAGTAGATAATGCTCACAAAAGCTGTTTTATGTACGATAAACGGTTTCGGAGATATTCGCAAAAAACGGACTTTTTTTGTCAATTTTAACACCCTGTATCTCGAAAATGGTGCATTTTAGAGGGTAAGTTAATAGAAACTTTTTTTCATATTTTGGATGAGTTACCATATCCTGAAATTCTGCGCATATATTATGAAACACCCTGTATATGAGATGGGGAGTTATGCTTATGTTGTTTCCAAACCGAAAGTTTTAACACCACATTTTTTTTACTTTTCTGACAAATTAGAATTAGTACGTATTCATGAAAACATTTTTTGGCTGTAGGCTGTTCGTTTCTGAACACGATTTTTATGAAACTTAGCATGTAGGTTTTATTTATAACTGATTTGATTTTGAACATAATCTGTTCAGCCGAAAGGGCACGTAACTTACATAGATTTTTATATTTTTGGAAGACTAAAATATTCAGTTTTCAAGTTTTTCTTCAAATAAAAGTTTTGTTGTAATTTAGTTATAAACGCTTGTTTTTATTTGCAATCTTATTTCATAATTTTTTATCTTTTCGAAATTTACGAGGATATATTGAATTTCTTGCTCTGCAAACCAGACCTCCACAGCTTCTATTACCTCCTTGTTGGAAGAAAATGTACGACCTTTTAAACTTTTTTTCAGTTGAGGAAAGAGGTGATAGTCGGACGGAGCCAAATCGGGTGAATAAAGGGGGTGTTCTAGTAATTCAAACCCTAAATCACGAATTTTTTGCATGGCAACATGAGATTTGTATGCAGGGGCGTTGTCCTGCAAAAACAAAACACCTTTGGATAGCTTTCCGCGTCTTTTCTCTTTAATATTTTTCCGTAGAGTGGTCAAGTAATGTCGAATAGTAATCTCCAGTTATTGTTCTACCCTTATCCAAAAAATCAATCATGATTACTCCATGGCAATCCCAAAAACTGAAGCAAGAACTTTTCCAGCAGATTTTGGACACGAAACGTCTTAGGTCTTGGAGAACCAGAGTGTCGCCATTCCATCGATTGTTGCTTTGTTTCTGGATCGTAGAAATGTACCCAAGTCTCATCCATAGTAACAATTCGGTTTAAGAAGTCTACATCGTTTTCAAATCGAGCACAGATCGAACGCGATGCTTCTACCGTTGCACGCTTTTGGTCAACATTCAAACATTTGGGGATCCATTTTGCAGCAATTTTCTCATGTCCAAATTGACATGAACCATATGATGAACGCGTTCGTATGAAATATTCAGTGCTTCAGATATCCGTTTTAGCCCAATTCGACGGTCAGATAAAATCATGTCATGAACTACATCGATATTTTCGGCGACTGACACAGAAACTGGCCTTCCGATCGGTCATTATCTTCAATGGAAAATTTACCTCTTTTGAAGCTTGCATTTCAATTTTGACGGTCGCATACGAAGGACATTGATCACCAAGGGTATTAAGCATATCTTCGTAAATCTGCTTACCTCTAAACCCTATAAAATACAGGTATTTGATGATGGCTCGATACTCCAATTTTTCGATTTTCACAATTTCGGTAAACATCATTTATCGTCAAGTGTATCTATTTAGAAGTTAAATTTTAATTTGGTTGTTTCTATTATATACTTTTATTAAATTGAATGGTAGTTGAAATCTTCTACACTACCCATTTTTATGGAGCGTTT
Source organism: Abscondita cerata (assembly GCA_030710515.1). Taxonomy (NCBI): domain Eukaryota; kingdom Metazoa; phylum Arthropoda; class Insecta; order Coleoptera; family Lampyridae; genus Abscondita; species Abscondita cerata. The sequence continues at coordinate 65,358 of JALBCR010000926.1, forward strand.
GCTTACCTTTTGGTAATAAGCGAAACTTTGCTACGTCATCTTCGTTTCCATGTGTTTTCTAGAAATGACGACTAATTTTGGTTACTAGTTTTTTGCAATATAAACAAAAATTACGTTTGGACGTGTTGCTAGAGCAAGGGAAATGTTGTCGATAATTATATCTCCACTATTCATTGGAGTAATATTAATATCTTTAATTAACGTATGCTTCTTAACATTTTCAGGATGTTTACGGTTACTTTCGTTCAAACCCAACGTTTTAGTAGCAGATCCAATTTGATGTTGTAGTTCTACGGCCATCATGTCTTCTTTAGAAATATCTGAAGTAATTATCGTGAGTTAATGTCATAGTAAAATACTATCCAGAAAATTTTAAAAATTACTACGTACACATTCGGTCAATCGCCAAATAGAAACATTAATATATATTTCTTTACGAAAACATTGCGGTTCAAAATGTCATAAATGAGTAACAATTTCTGAAGTACCACATAATTAAATATAAAATAATTTAATATTTGAACTTCATTTCTTGTAATTGCTAATAAATCCTTTGAGGGCTATAAACTTACTATTAGTTTCGACAAAACAAAACCGCATAGTCGAAACTATAGTCAATTTTTAAATACATTTAGTATTGGTTTGATTACAAGTTATAATTTAGGAAGTTAGTTAATAGTTGATAAGGTTTATATTAATTAATATACAAACATTTTAAAAATATGAAATTACATGAGTAGATAAATTAAATAGTTTTTACACTCACCCACTACTACTGTTTCGCCTATTAATATAACTTCGGAAAACTTCTGTAACATTTCCATGGAGTATAAAAAAAAAAAAAAAAAAAAAAAAAAAAAAAAAAAAAAAAAAAAAAAAAAAAAAAAAAAAAAAAAAAAAAAAAAAACAGGTGTTTAAATTAATTTAAATTAAAAATTATTTGTGAATTATTATTTGAATTATTTAAATTTATGTTTCTCCAAATTATATTTCTAATTTAGTTTGATAATGATCTCATAATTTAAAAGATAGAAACAATTGTCACACTATTACAAATTTATTAAAAAAATATATTGGTGTCTAAGACTGTGTGTTATTAATTGTTGTTTTATTTATTAATTAATTCAATCAAGCGAGATAGCAAGTTATCGACTATTTACAAAATTTTCTTTGCCCGTGCTTATTCACCAATACAATTAAAACAAAATTATAAGTCATAAACAATTTCCCTATGATGATTCCTTTAGAGCTTTTATTTAAACCTAAACGTGAAAAAAATTTGAGTTTGATATTTAAAATAATAACCTGAAAACCTGAAATATCTGAAAGCCGATATTGACCTAAAAAATGTGTTTGAAAATCATATACTATCTGAATCAGGAAAGAAGAGCCTTACGTCATCAAGTAAATTCGTATGATTTAATATTAAAAACTAAAGTCAAATCAGAAACTATAACCATCAATAACCATTCTATCGCAAAACGTCACAGTCTAATTTATCACAACATACACATTGTCACTTTTAGGTTAGAATAATGAAAAATCTTATTGTAATTTACTAAAAGTGAAGAGAAAAATAATGGAAACAAAACTGTTTATTTATTATCATTGTGTTTAATTTACAAATAGTAACAAAAACCATTCAATTGCAGTAAAATTATCGCACCTTCTGTAGTTTTCATATGTAGATATTACGTTTGCAAAGTACAATCGAGTTCAAGTAAATTCAAAATAAATATTTACAAATATTACAACTAATGACATTCTTTACCTTAGAAGATTGTTTAGAAAACATGGTTACTACAACTTATGGTGTTGCAGAGTATCTCTCGGTAGGTCAAAACCTTCTGTTTCTCAGGATAAATTGCCTTTCACAAGGTAGGGCATTACAAAAAATAGCAACAACACAGACACAAATAATGAGAAACCAAACATGAATTTGAAAATAATATCAAATAAATATTCTGAAATTGTTGGTTGGAAATAACCAAAGATGTATGTTAACAAGCTGTTGAAAATTTTAATCGCTGTCCCAATCACTTTCCGAAGTACTATCGTCGTAACTTTGTATTATAAGTTCACTAACAGTAAAATCTAAAACTTTTTCACGTTCGTACCATTCCAAAATTAATTCTTCTGTATGCCTCACACAATTCGCCCAAACACCGGAACAATGTTGTAAAGCCTCTTCCCACATTGCTAATACATTCTCATCTTTATAACCATCCCTTCCGATGTGATTATTATAGTAACGCTTTGCATCTGCCCAAACAAGTTCAATAGCGTTAAAGTTAAAAGTGGTATGGAGGTAATCTAAGAATTTCATGCCCAGCGCTCCTGATTAGTTCATCTGTCAATGACTATTAAATAAACAATTTATATGTTACTTTAAACATTACCTCTTGTACACTGGATACTGGAATTAGTGGACCACCGTTCTCTTTTTCCCTTTGGAAATAATCCAGCAAATTCAACACAAATTGTTGACTTTGGGAACGTAAAGTTTTACCCTTAGCAGACATACCTGCTCAATTAAATACGTAGTATGAGTTCTGAAAAGAACTGTTTTTGTGAATAAAACTGACACTCAATACAAGCAAAATACAAGCAATTAATACAAGTAAAATGACAGGTTATGATCGTTGTGATTGTTAGACACAGGTCGGTAAAACAGAGATTATTTATTAAAATTACAACTGAAGTCATAATTCATAAAACAAGTAAAGAGAGGAATACCTTTTATTTCTTTCTCGCGTTCTCATAATCATTCTCTTGTTTTGATTGTAAAACAGCACATACTCGATAACGAACGTATGTATTTGATAGTTTCGAACAGTGGTGACGTAAGGCTCATCTTTCCTGATTCCGATAATATATAATTTTTTAATTTTGATAAGGATTACGGGAAAAAATAAATTGCTCTTTAAGTTCTTTTGAAAATTCAATCATCATGATATATGTAGTTGATAGTTATTGTTGATCAAACATAAAAAGAATGCTTTTTCATTTAAACTTCGATATCTCAACCAAAGTCAAAGTGTACAAAATTACAAAACAGCTCAAAACAGTAAAATAAATGTAAGTAAACAGGATAAATGATCAATGTAGTAGTGATTAAACTAAAAATCACGTATACCTACCAACCAAAATTAAAATGATTTAACCCTTTCGTGCATGACTTTATAAAGCCAGTTATTTTACAAAATAAAATTCATATTTAGATGTTATTCATAACGCAGAACAAAACATTCTAATACTTTTAAATGGAAAAACGGTGCCTTTTCTTACCAAATGACCAAAATAGTTTCAACCAACAGAAAAACACCAAAAAACTGCACCAAAACTTTACTCGGACACGTGTTTCAACAGCTAAGCTGTTATCATCAACGATACCGATACTAAAAATAAAAAACAACGGGAAGCTTATACAGTGCGAGTTTCTAACTTGGAACAAATTCAGTAAAGAAAAGACAGTTTTTTTTCGGAAATATGCTCAGACACGTCGATTAGTATTTTAAATTGCGCTTTTTTTCATGTAGAAAAATTTTATACAGTGTGTCCCAAATTTGAGATATGACGTCACCGACTTTTTTTAATGGTAGCCCTAATTTTTTATGGCTATTCTTAAAGTGTACATCGAGTTACACATGCGTACCTAATTTCAAGTTTTTATTCCTTGTCATTTAAAAGATATTTAACAAAAACATTAACTAATTCGAAAAATGAAGAAATCTGATTCAACTCAATAATTTTACTTCAATAAATGCTCAAAATGTTGTCCATGTACTAACTGACAATACCCTAAACGGAAATGAAACTCGTTTTGAACATTTCTAATTACTTCAGCGGAAATTAGCCTACACTCCTGTCTTATTCGTTCTTTCAACTCCTCAATATTTTCCGGTTTGGTCCTAAAAACTTTGCCTTTCAAGTACCCCCATAAGAAATAGTCCATAAGTGTTAAATCAGGAGACCTGGGTGGCCATTCAAAGGGCCCTCTTCTACCAATCCATCTGCCTGGAAATGCATCATCCAGATACTCACGGACAGCTCTAGCAAAATGAGGAGGCGCCCCGTCTTGCTGAAACCAGATGTTTCTATTCGGGACATCAGCTTCAACCGGATCAGGGAATTGAGTAGCCAAAGTCGGAACTAGTTCTTCTTCCAAGAATTCTAAATATCTTGCTCCATTGAGATTTTCTTGGAAGAAAAATGGTCCTATTACTCGATCACCAATAATCCCTGCCCAAACATTGACTTTTTCTGGATGTTGAGTATGGCCTTCCCTCATCCAGTGTGGATTATTGTCTGCCCAATAACGACAATTTTGACGATTTACCTCCCCATTTAACATAAACGTTGATTCGTCAGAAAACAGGACGTTTTCTATGTTTAGAACATTTCTGTCTAGTAGGTCCATCATTTGTTCGCAAAACTGGAGTCTTCTATCCGGATCATCTTCGGTGAGTTCCTGGAGGATTGTCAATTTATAGGGATGAAATTTTTGCGCTTTAAGAGTTTTACCACTGAAGACTGGCTAATTTCGAGTTCCCTAGCTATCTGCCTAGTGGAGACATGAGGATTTTCTTGAACAGAGAGAAGTACATTAATTTTTCCTCTTCATTTAGCGCACTCTGACGATGATTATTTGTTTTCTTAAATGCCCGTTTTCCCTAAACTGTTTTTCAATCTTGCTTACGGTACTTTGCGATATGGGTGGTAAATCAGGATACTTCTCTCTGAATAAATGAATAACTTCAATTTGTGTTCTAGTCCTATCTCCGTAGCCAATCATCATTAAAATTTCAATTTTGTGGGTTTCAGTTAAGTACGGCATTTTCGTGTATTTTTCAAAAAACGGTGTTTCTCACAAAACCACAAACTAATAGGGTTCTCGCTCAACAACTCGAATACGATGCAGCTCTTCTTACTTGTTTTATTAACTTACTTGTTATCTTGTTTTATAACATTTTGATAAGACGTCAACCCGATTTGACAAACAACGAATACCTTTTGACGTGCCATTTTTAAATTTCATTTTTCGAATTAGTTAATGTTTTTGTTAAATATCTTTTAAATGACAAGGAATAAAAACTTGAAATTAGGTACGCATGTGTAACTCGATGTACACTTTAAGAATAGCCATAAAAAATTAGGGCTACCATTAAAAAAAAAGTCGGTGACGTCATATCTCAAATTTGGGACACACTGTATAAAATTTTTCTACATGAAAAAAAGCGCAATTTAAAATACTAATCGACGTGTCTGAGCATATTTCCGAAAAAAACTGTCTTTTCTTTACTGAATTTATTCCAAGTTAGAAACTCGCACTGTATATACTATCTGCTTATCACGCATCGTTAAACTTAATTGATTCTTAGATAAGCTTAAATAATTCCGAAAATCCTAATGGACCGTCCATTTCTTCATTTTTTAGTTTAAAATGTCGGTAACTCAAGAAGAGCTTTGCAAATTTGTCTATTCATCGACTTGTAGTGCAGACCTTACTGAATAGATGGCGCCACGTTAGAAAACAACGCTTGTGAATAGAAACAAAGGTCACCAATAAGTTTCACTAGAATTCCCAAGATTACTATCAGATTTTCGCAGTTGTGTTAGCAATTTTAGTGTTTTTTGAGATTCTAAAATGTAACTTGAATCTAGACATTTCAAACTTTACTCCTTTTGTTCAATATAATTTCAGGAGGCAAACAAATTTTCGTAGAAAAGTTTTAATTTCGGTAATATTGTGTTTGACCATAAATCATCATCGAAAGGTACTATGAAAAGATCATTACCGTCACCAGAATAAACTATGAAGTAACACTTTTTTGCTTTAGTTATAGCTAATTGGCCTTGCAAGGCCCAATTTTTTGGGAATCCTTGTTACCTATAAAACAAATTAAGGAGTTTTGATCATTATTAATTATTGTGCTGTTATAGGTTTGAGGTAGATAAAATATTTTTTATTCAAACAACATTCAGCTTAGATTTCTATCTTATATTTTTGACGCAAAAGTATCTCTTTTTGGTACACAACCGGTTGCTATTAGTAGCGGAACACGAATACGTCGTTATTAAAAATATACCTTATAGCAACTTTTGTAAATTAAATAGTTAGTAATTATTGTGTTGAAACAGTTCAAACACATAAATTATAAACAAAATTTACCAAATGCCATTTGCAAACATGATCGCATTAGATAATTCCTAAATTCTATAAATATGCTAAAGTTCTGGAGAAAACTTACACGACTGCTTCTAAAAAACTTCAGTTTACTGCAGTTTTTCGTTTGTGATTTCGTTCAAAATACCTTGTCTCGCAAATTTTAATTATGTAGTGAAAACACATACATGCATAATTTATATTGATGAACTATTTATGTATTTGTAATCAGGGATTCAACATACAGTATTGTAATTTTTCCTAAATTTCAAATTCACTCCGTGATTTGTTACATTGAAATATATGGAAGTATTACTCGCGCCAAACCATAATGCAACTTCTCTATTTGATGACGTCACATAAAGTGACAAGGACCAACGTAAGTAAAACGTCTATAAATATTTTGGATGTAATTAACAAACCAGTTGGGAATGCGCAAGCTTGCATTGCCGGGATGAACAAAAGAACTGCTTATTTAGCTTAAAAATTTTCGAAAATTTGACTGGACTTGTAAAATTTTTTTAAAAATTTTTTCGGGAACCGATTTGATCACTTTGCCGATGAGATAGACAAAAATGATCGAAGCAAAAATGTCTTAGATTTTGATGTTCTATAGGAATCCGAAAGAAAATTTTCAAAAATGTCAACAGGAAAAAGCTACGGACATCCAGACAGACAGACTTTGTGAATTCATAAGATGAACTTTTGTTCATCGAAAATGCACAAATATTTATGAAGAAAGAAATGATAATTAAAAAGGAATTATTAAAGAAAACCTCCAAAAGTGTCTTTTAAATTATAACCTATAAAATTTACTTGACAAGCATAATCACTGTACGTAAACTGACAGCGTTTTGGACAAATACGTCACTAATTTTAATGACGTGCAACCAAAGTAAGATTGCCACAACTATACTTTGATGCAAGTGATAATACACCAAGTTGCTGTATTATACCACTAGAGCTTGTGTTTATTTCGGAAAAACTTTCATTTTGAACTCAAACTTTGTTGCTTTATAGACAATACTACTCAAGCAAATAACCAGAGGTGAAATCGCTCCACCTTTGGACAATATTCAAATAGAGATTATTTCCTTTGCCCATTACTGCATTTGATTAATTATCATCAAGGCATGTTTACTCCTTCTTCCTATTTTCTGTGTTGTATGTATCATAGCGAGAGGATCATGACATTTTAAATTGTTTAGTCTGCGACCTAAAATGATTTCAGGACCTAGACACTCTTCATAAAAATCTTAAGTTTTGGTAACATGCGGTTTTTTCAAAAATCATCATCTTTTCTTATCTTCTGAATAAAAAAGATCATTATTGGGCCCTGTGTACACTATAAAATGGCATATTTTGGCTCTTGATATGGCAAGTTGTCCCATAATCTAAAAATAACCATAATGATAATTTTAGTTCATTTATTAATTGTACCGTCACAGATCAAATAATTGATTGGTAACGTAGCAGCTTATTATCAATAACTATTTCGTAAATATATTATTAAAACGTAGAAATTAATAAATGAGATAATACAGTGTGTCCACGGATGGGGTTCACAAGAGGAAAATTTTTTATTTTTAGTTTGAACGAAAAATGTAATGTTCTTGATAAAAGTTTTGCTTGTTCCAAAAAACCCAAAAGTAAATAAAATTTAAGTTTTACTAAACTTGCTTCATTTTATAGACAATTTTTATAGCAATTTTAGGTCTCACGAATTTCAATGTTACTGATAAAAGGAAACCTGTAACAGTCACCCAGATTAGTTGCATATTGGCGCAATTTCCAATTAACATTTAAATCAGTGTGGCATTAGTTAGGTTATTAGAAGTATATTTACAACGTAAAAACAATTAAAAAAATAGTTTTAGGAAACCTACCTACCTGAAATAATTGTGATTTTTCTTAATTTCCATAATTCCTCTTCGATGCTCATAAATGCTACGTCTCCATCTTGTACAGCTTTAAATAATGTTTTGCCAGATTCTGCAACCTTCAGAGAACATTTAACCTCCACAATCTCGTCTTCATTGATTATTCCTGTAACATGAGTAATGAGTAGGTAATCAACGAAAATCCTACCAAAATGTCACAAAACTAGACATTTTAAAAAATTGTTTAAGATGCATAATTACCGTCGGGTGAGGCACCTAAATAGCCATAGTCCAAATCTACAAATAGGCTAGATGGTTGGACAACCATTTGACTACCTTCATTTCGCATTTTCTCTTCGTAAATACTTATTGCAACTGCTTCGTTCTGTTTGCCATATAATATAGAAAGAGTAATTAATTTCATATTTGAATTCAAAATTTGTTTCACCAACGCATCACATGGCGTCGTAGGCCTATGTTTAACTACCGCTCCAAAATATGATGCAGTTAACCTTTTCATTCTTTGTGTTAAGATATAACGGATTATCCAACTGCCTAACAGTTTTTTTACATATTTCAGATCTTTCTTCTTCTGTAACCGAAAAATATAAACCATTGTAACTTGCTTCATCTTCTTATCTATAGATTATTACCTGTAACGCTTGGCATATCAGTTGTACTTCTATTTTTAAGTCTTCATCGGCCATATAAACTTCAGACATATTAGGTCCATAATCTGCCTGCTCTTGTTTTTCTTTTTTAGATTTTTTTGTCACTTTTACCCTCTTATCCAGCCTTTTCGATGTTTTGCTCCCTTAATTTTCGTTTTAGTTTTATCCTCTCTTGCCTTTCCATCATGTCTTGTAAATGTTGTCCTGGTTTCTTTTGAAATACCTTTTGCCAGGGTATTTCATGCCACCGATGCCCTTTATTATATTTTAATCCAGTCAAATGTGATCTAATTTGGAAAGAGTCTCTTTGAATTAGATTCAGTCTTTTTCCCATGTTGAATCTTACTAACAGACTCAAACAATTCAGCCCTATTATTCGTCTCTTTATCAAAAGATTTGCCTTGGTGAGTAACTGACTCATAGCACCCTGTAATGTGGTGATAGAGGCCAGTACTCATCAATTCGCCAGTTCGGTCAAAGGAGCAATCCCCAACTCTGGAACATAAATAATCCTTGAAAATGAATGTTTTCCAAAGACATGATTGGAGGTGTTTCTAATATCTTCTCTGAGGCTATTTGCTTGAACATTGGCGTATATAACTAACTGGACAGTTTTTACCATTCCCGTCTATACTGTCTTTGTTTAGAAGTTTTCTAGCTGACAATGGGACAGTTTTAGTTTCACCCTTAATTTTATACAAGCTATTCCCATAATTTTTTTTTTTAATACGTGGTTCATACATTCCACTTTTTTCAACCTTAAAGAGTTTTAAATGTTTGAATAGTTATAAATATTACAATATTATTATTGTTGGTGCACGACTTACCTCTAGCCCATATGATACTTGTTCTTTTATCTTCAAGTAGACGGTGACTGGTTACTAATAGGTTTCTTTTCAGTATTTGTGTGTGGACGACCTAAGATTGATTATTAATAGTAATATGGTGTTTTTAGTTTGACAAAAATGACCACTAAAATAAAATCAAGAGATAACTTCTTTTTAAATTGTGGTTTTCATACCCTATGTTTTGAACCATAAAAGAAAAATTTTACGTGCTAGGCAAAATTAATTTGAGATTCAATTATAAACACAAATTAAGTAGAGTGGTCGGACGCAAAAGTCCGAACTTTCCAACTTTTATCGGAAAAACTCGGAGAATTGTTAAAATTAGTCCACGAGCAACGATGCGATTTCGGATTTTGCCCCGACAAGGGGACAAGAGTACGAAACCACGGACTTTGCCCCACACTTTAAAAATACATGAAAAAACACACACAATGGAACAAATCTGTTTATTCTAAATATAAAGATAGTTCAGGGACATGATAAAACCATCTTTTCAACAACTTAA
>JALBCR010000927.1:0-27500 GCA_030710515.1 Abscondita cerata
CCGTTACGTATTAGACATCAAAGAAATCGAAACAGTTGCGGGCGCGTCGGATTCTTTCTTCGAATGTCGAGTTACCTACGTCGCGTTATGAATTAGAGAGATCGTATACGAATTTACTAGAACGACAGCAACAATTCATTACCACAAAAATATATGGAAATGTTAATGAGCGATACGCGAGGTGATTTTTGTGATAAAGTTGACTTTATGTATGGGGTTCATTACGACGCTGATAACAATAAATGGGTTATTGGAGATTCTGTTGTCAATATTCGCGATAAGGATCTTATTATTAATGGGCGTTTGTATAAAGGCACGCCTGGCTTGTACGAGCTGATATTTATGAAAAAACCAGATAGAAAGCTGATTCACAAATCAGATGAACTTAAGTATGTAAGCATTCTTTATGATACAAATGTTTATAGAAGAGCGTATAACCCCGACGCTCCGATTAGAGCAAACAGAAGCATAAAAATATACTGACACAATCAAGCCATTATTACGTAATCAACAAACACAAAAAAGCAGTTCGTCGTGTGCGAAATGATAAAGATAGCAGCGACGGTGATAGTGACGAATCTTTATCGTATCATTCATCGTCAAGTGGTGCGGCGGGGCGAGGTTTGTTTAAGAAATTCAGAAATAAACCCGTAGAGTATAGATACTGGAACAACATCCACGAGTTACTGGACGAATTACAAGTTTTGTGGGAGAGAAGACTGCCGGAAACAGCGGTGTTAGAAACGAAATAATATCAATTTTAGAAGAATTATACGAAGACGGCTACATCGAAAACATGCCTTATACTATATAACAACGCTCGTGCTGTGTTTTATAATTAATACTCGAGTGATACCCGAAACAATAATGACGTCTATAGACAAATTTGGTCGCTTACATAGCAATGCTAGCAATTGCTCAAACACATTAATCGAGTCTCTAATAGCAAAAATTAATGCTATACAAAAACAGTGAACGGAGAAATCGCTACTCTTTTAACTGCGCTACCGGGCTATGTCAAAGCGAAAATGGATGCTGCATTCAAAGAGTTGTTTAATGAAAATCCTCTTCTGAGAAAAGCTAATCTATCAAATCGTTTGCTACACATACACGAACGCATAGAGGAACTTGCGACATCAACAACAGCTTCGCCCATCTTGCGGGCAATGGAGAAGCTCAACAATCGTATTGTAGAACTTGATTTGACGGCGTCGGTGATAGGGCAAATTCTGGTGTATTTAATGGAACATCTTAAACAAAAAAAGTTGTTACAATCAACACCTACCCTAGAGACGTTTATAAAGACGTCTGAGGAGATACAAACTAAACATAAAGCGTCGCTTTAACATGTCTGTTGATAAATTTGGACGCCCGTTATCGGCCTCGATGACGCCGGCGAGTGTGACATCTCTACGAGGTCCTCCAGGTGTTGGTTTTAAAATAACGCCAGACAACAACTACGACATGGAAAATAGAAGACTAATTAACATCGCAGACCCTCTCGATTTACATAACGCAATCAATTTAAAAACTTATTTGGAAGATAAATATTTTTTAACGAAATGCAACTGAAAAACGTCGGATATCCGCAAATCGAAACCGATGGCGCAAATAAGGAATACGTGGACGCTACAAGTCGCGAACTTCAAAGATCAATTGACGCTTTTCAAAATCAACTGACGCTTATGCGAATACTATATACGCCGAATTAAAATTAGCGATTAATAAAATTAATGATATTCAGCAAACGAACGCTAAAGACATCAACGAAATTATTCAAAAGTGATACCCGATAAAGTAAAATCATCAGTGAACGACGTTACGCTAGATATGTTTAAACAATCAATTCAAGACAATCCGTATGTAAACGGACGATATCTGAACGAATTAAAAGCTGATATCAAAACATTAAATGCCCGTCTAGATTCCAACGTTAAATCTAGAGATGATTCTATACGTGATTTAAGATCAGATTTGAACAAAATGAATAGTCTGTTACAAAATTTAAGAGAGAACGCAAGCGCAACACACAGATAACATGTCGAAGGAACAAGTTGTGAATGAATTACATAAGCCAGCTAGAAGAAATTTCAGACGCCGAAAAGTCATTATTATGGGATTCGACGACACGTGGGAATTAGATTTAGCGGAGTTCCAGCCGTTTTCGCGCACTAATAAAGGGTTTCGATACATCTTGGTTGTTATCGACCGTTTTTCGAAATATTTATGGATGCGTTCTGTAAAATCCAAACGTGGTGAAGAAATTACTAAGGCGTTGTCCGACATTTTCCGTAATTCGAGGCGCGCACCAAAAAATATACAAACCGATGGTGGAAAAGAGTTTTACAATAGTACGTTTTCGAAACTCATGGATAAGAAAAAAATTAATCATTATTCAACGTATTCTACAAAAAAGGCGACTATAGCCGAACGCGTGATACGAACCATAAAAAGCCGACTCTATAAATTATTTAGTCTGCAAGGCAATTATCGATGGTATAATTTAATTGACGGTGTTGCCAGAGACTATAATGATACGAGGCATAGAACAATTGGTATGAAGCCACGCAACGTAACATCAAAAACAGACTTAACTCGCGTATTTGGTCGCATAAAATCGTTTTTGGACAAACCACGTTATGCCCCAGGAGACATCGTACGAATCTCTAAACATAAAGGTGTATTTTCAAAAGGGTACAATCATAATTGGACTAGCGAGTTATTCAAAATCGCCAAAGTCCAAGTTACAAATCCTGTTACATATTTGCTTGAGGATATGTACGGTGACCCGATTCGCGGAGGTTTTTACCAAGAAGAAATTATGAAAACTAGGCACCCCGATGTTTATCTAATCGAAAAAGTATTAAAACGGCGCGGTAACCGACTTTATGTTAGCTGGCTCGGACACAAAGAAAACAGCTGGATCAATACCGAGGATGTTTTATAAGCGCTAAATACTTACTTATATGAATGTAATAGAAAGATCTGTAAATAAAAACAAAAAAAAAAATATTTGCATCTATTTATTTAAAAAAATCGCGCGCGAGAGTGTAAACACAATTAACAAATTATATCTAAAATACATTTTGAAACACACGTGTACATAGTTTTAAAAAATTATTCAAATCCACACTAATTGATACACATAAAACTTATTACTTACACACATATTTTTTAGCCACACAAGCTAATAAAACAAAAACACGCTATTGCTAATTTGAAAGCGTTTTATGAAGACCTACAAATTTTTAAAACACGCTAGTTCGCATTGAGATAAAATTGTTTGAATTCAAACTAGGCAAAATTCATAAAACGCATTCTACTTATTTTTTAAACATATAAAACTTAAAAATATTGGTTACAATGTAGCTTATTTCTAACAGCAAAATTTTGCCTATAATTAAACAAGCAAGAGCGACTTAAGTTAGATCGTGATTTTAGTTACATAATAAATAGAAATATAACAATGATAATAATTTAATTACGGATCAGATATTATCATGCAGCTATTTCGTTATCGAGCAATGTCCCCATGCTAGCGTATTAACCCCGTCTTCCTGAACAAAACGTTTATTATCAGAACCAGACAAAGCGATTTTATTTTGATGTATGCTAAAGATGTCATGCTTGAATGTTCTAATTATGTTTTGCTCTCGTACAAATGTCACATTTTCTGTCAAACACTTTAAGTAATCATCAAATGAAATGTTATTTTGAACAACCCTCTCTAAAACACCTTTAGCTTTTTTTACTGTTTTTACGTTATTGCTTGCACTGTGTTCGTCGATATTTGAATGTTGTATTTTGAAACTATATAATTTGGATTTCAAGCCAATAAATTCCGTCATTATTCTACCTGCATTTTCATCTTTCATCAAGCCAACAACTTTTTTATTGCACCTAGTAATACCGAAAACGTTATTTTCTACATATTCGCTCGTGTCAAAAGATGCGAATCTGTTTTCATAACGTCATATATATTATCTGTAAGATTATAAATCAGACTATCTGTGTCTGTATACAACAACTTGCAATTATTGCTACCAAATTTTCTCATCATATATTCATAGTGGAAGCTATATAGGGGAATTTTAGAAATATCTAATATAACCATACCTACATAAATTGGTTTATTAATAAACACTTCTGTTTTGTTCATCTCAATTGCTACAGTGTTATTATCAAAGATTGTTCTACTATGAAAATTTGGTTGATTTATGTAATGACGCGCACCGAAGCGTCCACCCCATTGTTGGACTATTTTTACGTTTTTGTGTTTTCTAACGTTTTCCATGCTTTTACCAAAAACCGCATTATTTAATAGTTTGTACAGATTCTTTTCAAAGTCGTTTTGAGAATTCATTCTTAATCGCGTATTTAAATCTATGTATGGTTTGAGCCAAGCGGATTGTTTAAATGAGAGAATTCTGTGAATTTGTTTTAAGATCATACCGTGGTTTAAACATTGCTGTAAATTTCTGTAATGAATTATATAGCGGGTTTTGTTATGCAATGTAGCTAACAATTTTTTTTGTTTGCAATTTGGCGGAAATTTATGTTCTGGACAAAAGGGCAAATGATTGTGTGAATCATGTATTTTTTGGGATAATCCAGATCAACCTCCAAAATATAACCTACGTGCGAGTCGGGGCGAATATTAAACAGGTCAAAATTAATAATTTCGTTGTTATTTAACCAATTAAAATCTCCCGTAGGCAAGCAACTGCTCATTCCCGTAGAGTAAAGGTTATTAAAATCGTAATACATCAAGTATGCGTCAGGCATTGCCGAGTTATAATTATTTAAATATTTATTATTGGCTTTACTATACCGCACGGAACATTGCGAAAGTCCTCCTCTTATACCTCTCTCTATAAACATTAAAATGTCGACGTCTGATAGCAATTCTAATTCAATTTTAGTATACCTCATCATGGCGTCCCAAGCATATGCAGGAAGGCTAATATAATATGCGGGATCAATCGCGTATGTTGAAATGCATCGATGCCTAAAATTTTGAAACACATCCGCCAACAAAAGAACATCGCATTTTAAATATAAATCTACATATTCGCCTAAATTTTTAAATTGAATGTCTTCCATACTGTTTCCGCGTGTTTGTAATCAGAATCGGAAATGTTTGTGTTTGTTAACTTATCAAAAACTCGTCTTTACTCGGCAGCGCAACAATATCCGTCAATTTTTCATAACAATCTAAATAACTGTAACACATAACGCCTTTTCTCGAAACCAAATTAAATTCATTTTCATTCAAATCTGAAAATTGGGTTTTGAAATACAGAGCTGGTTTATATGCAAATATGAAGCCAATTTTTCTAAAGAACTATTCAAAAACCTAAACGAATCGATAAATCTAAATTTCATGTTGTTTTCGAAGCTTGCTTCAAATCCTATATATTTCTCTTTAGTTAAGGGCACAACGTAAATATTCTTGCATTTTTTAATTAGCTTTCTGATAAATATATGACCGTCGTAATTCGTTAAAGAGTGAAAAACTACAGATATCACTTTTTTAGCTTGTAATTTAGATTACAATCTTGATGCGAGGCCGTTTTATAGGATCCCAGTATGTGGTCGTGATCGCGAACTTTGATATCATTTAATCGAAACGTTTTTCCGCATATTCCACAGTTTGTTGCACGTTCAAATTCTAATTTTTCCGCGTCTGTTAGAGGCAACATGGGAACAACTTTGTCAAAATATTTTTTAGAAAATGTGTTCGATATTTGAATTAATTCGTCTATAAACCACTCGTCGCAATCTAACCCCGTGTATTGTCTGTAGTAAGACACGCTGCTATCGAAAGCGCAGTGCAAATAGTAACCTACACTAAAAGGTTGATGATATTGAAACTTGTCAATTAAAGAAGCGCTATCGTCATCATTTCGTTTTATTAAAAGGCATTCAAAATCCGCATATATAATAAAAGGTAATAACATTTGATTCGCATAATTTTTAAACACAACTGTTGATCCTTTTTTGGCATGATAACTTTACATTTGTTTAAATTTATACATTCTAATTTATGTTTTTCCAAACGTTCAGAGCTAGAGAAATAATTTAAGCAGCGCTCGCATAAATAAATCGCGTGATGGTGTTTTGTGACTTGCGATCTAACAAGACGCGATAAATGCTTGATTAGACAGTAATGAAATTTAATTCGGGACTTACTACTATTGGTGAAATCGATTTCATCTCGAGTTGTACTGAAATCACCACCTGCGGAGCGTCTGCATACAGCGTTGTCTAAGTCGTCGGCTTCGAAATCTTGTTCACCGTCGTTGGCGTCCTCATCGCTGCTATCGGCTTCTACCTCGTATCGATCCTGTATCATCAGCAGGTTGACATGGTTAGGCTTCACGTTTGATGTAAGATATGTGGGCACCGTGATAAACTTTCCATTCTTCTTCTTTTGGAGCATGTACACATTGATTGAAATATTACTATTTTGACGTTCAAATTTCGGGATTTGAACCAATGTCATAGGCTGGTTGATGCCGTCCAGGTTTAATTTTTCACTATAATGCGGATACGATGTAACACGATTGATGTTTATTTTGTTGAGAGGTGGCCACAGCGCAGCTATTATACACCAAAAGAAGCACCCATTGTCCTTGTTTTGGATGTTAATTACAGCATGTTTGAGTGCTATTTCTCGAGGCAGAGGCAAATAAGAGGATGCATGTAGAACGTCGCCACATTTGTTGATATTGACACCCAAGGATACGATGCGACAAAGTGCCCACCCGGAGTCTTTTTCGTCAAAATTTTCCATTTTTTCATCAGAGATTGCACGACATTTTCAGCAAACCACTCGCCAAAACCGCTTTTATTCAGTGTTTCGTTGTCTTCGTTCATCATTAACAAATAATTTTTAGTTGAAAAGTGTTTGACATCGCGCGTTTCACCACCGTCTATTGAATTCTTAAGAAACTCACCAGATAACACAAAGTTTATTTTTATATTTTGTTTCTTTTTTCGAATTAATCGGATTATCCTCAACCAGATCGCTTCAAGACAGTCAGAAAAAATGATTCGATGAATTTATGGGTTAAATTCAGAACGATGCTTGTTCTAATTCTACACGAAAAGGCTGACTCTGTATCAAACCAGCGGATTCTGCTAGACCGGTTCTTCTTTGACGGCTTTTTCTTCTTTTTAACTCGCATAATAAAGTTTTATATAGCAGTAAATTCGAAATAAACGTTTGAATAACATATCTTGATGATGTATTTACCAGAACACTATTCTTTTGCACTTTTGATGCCAAGCGAACGTATTTAGATATTAATTTTAAAAACACATCGATTTTTCTTTCACACTTTTTTTTAACCAATAAATTGTAAGAATATTTTATTTTATCGATGACCCCCGTTGTTAAATTATTTAACGACATTTAATGTTAAATTTTTTCTATCAAAATTAATATGCCACATTTATTATGTAACTAAATTGATCTATATTTTATAGTCGCGAGCGAGCTTGAATGGATGGTGTGTGTGTTACTGGTCAAACACAAACTGGAGCTGGTCGACGGTTACACCTGTATTCAGTTTTTTGTACCCACCCTCTTAATGGCTATTGGCTTTTTGTTAAAACTATCAATAACATCGTTGCTAAAATGCGTTACAAGCCTTTTAGGTAGATAGTAGAAGCACTCTTTGATATAGATTATTACGCAGCGTCCATATTTACCTTCAAAAGAACGAATCTTGTCAATTGCATATTCTTTATTCAACTCTAGGTCTTTAATTAAACCCTTTGTATGAAGCTCGCATTTGGCTACTTTATTAATATTATCAACCATCGACAACGCACACGGCGATGATGGAGTCGTGCTTGATGATTCTGACATCGTTGTGGATAATTTAATGCAGACTGAGATTATGCGTCAACCCTTTCGCGTTGATATAGCCTAATTCCCACCACTAAAAAACACTCTTGGCTTTACAGAATTAAACAGCTTTAATATCGAATTATGGCAACCGAGATTTTTCATTTCTGTTCGTATTCTTTCCTTATAAATTGCGATTAATAAATAACTATGCGGGTTTAACCGCTAACAAATCAGAATTTATTAACGAGAAGTTGACTGTTTTTCTAACCAACGCAGCCAATCATTATTATTTAAGCACGATTCACTAAAATTATTCTTTGCGTTGTTTTACGAGTCGTTTATTGATATGATACCTCTTCACACACCAAAATTGCGCGATCCACATTAACTGAAACATGTTCATAAAAAGTTGATTTGCTTGAATTATAATTAAGAAAACATTTTTGGTTTGTTAACACAACGTAAATGTGCTTTGAAGATAATAATTTTAAGTTTTACACATAAAATATTTGTATCGGGATAAGTTATAATTTATCAAATTAAAGTCTAGTTGTTATCTATATATTTAAATATCACCCACATTTTCTTCTAATGAATAATAAAATTTAATTAGAATAATTATTGGTTTTAGAATATTTCACACGACCTTTTGGCCCACCCACGATAGTTTTTTTTGTTGCATAGCACAAAGCACTAAATCAGGGAATAGCCATTTGTTGGGTTGCATTTGTGTCTCGTTTTTGATGTTATCACTAAGAGTCAGTTTAAATATACGAGCTTTTTTATCTACTATACCCAAAGACGATCCATATAATAATTTACTATTGTGTACAACCAACACGACTGATGCTATCAAAGAATACACATTTTGGTGGTGTATTTTTTTCTCAAGCGTCGCATGCAACGGCCAAAGCCACCCATATAGCGATAATTTACACAATCAGCTATTGTGAGCCGCCACCACAGTGAACAATATATCACAGCCATAAATGATTTTTCGAGCCCACCCATGTTTAATCAGTCAAGCTAGAGAAGGCTTAAAATTAACTAAAGTTCTAATGAACAATTAAGCTCATGCGTTTTACTTCTGAAATAGTACAAATTATTATATATTTAATTGTATTGTTAAATCGATTGCGATTAATATTTTTGACTGTGATTTTCGTTTACTTCAGCTTTTATCTGCAACAGTCAAAGTCGCCCTCATAATGATAATTTACGACGCGTAATTAAACTCGTTCGTTTACTTCTGAAATAATACAAATTATCGTATATTTAATTGCATGGTTAAATCGATTTCAATTAATATTTTTACTTGTGATTTACGTTTTTCTAAGACAGGGGGGGCCCCCTCTTGCTTGTTTCTTTTCGCAATGTCCTATGAACACAATTCTGTTGGCCGCCAGGGTGTATACTTTTTTCACATTAACCAATAAAAGCGGTTTCGACGAAAATTGGGGTTGATGGTTTGTCTCATCTTATATTGCGTCTCTTTTGGTTTGTATATAAAAGTGGAAATTTTTACGTTTTGAGCCAAAAAAAATGCCACGACGTCGACAACTAACAACGACGAAGATGTCTGTGTGCGTGGTCGACGGGTCCCACACCGTGCCTTACGAAATGATGGATGATCATCTCCGTCGAGTGCACCCCCGGGAGTACGAACATCGCGAGCAAGGTCGCTTGGGAGTTGTTGTATGTATTTTTTTACTTTAAGTTTGGTTTATATATATAAAACTCATTACTGTTAAGCAAGTGAATTTTCATTGCATGTTTTTGCTAATAATTTTATAAATAGCCAGATGGTTCGAGTCGGCGACCGTCAACAGCTCGCGAAAGGCTTCGCTCCCGTCTCGCGGCGCGAATTCCAGTGGATGCCCCGACAACACCACCACCACCACCATCATCCCCGGCGGAGGAAGCAAGCGGGGTAGAAATCATATATATTTATTTATGAATAATAATTTTTTAAATAAATTAAAACTAACGTTTTATGATTTATTTCAATCAACTACGTAATTTACAGGTGGTTGTATGTGAGTCGATAAAAAGTGTTTTAAGATTTTGACGGTCTTTGGAAAAAATAAGCGGTTGTTATTTTAAACTAATAAGTGCTTAATTGTGTTTAAACCATTTGTTATTAATATTTCCAAGAAGTGTTGATTAAAAAAACAGCCAGTCTAGGTTCTAACTTGTTTGATTAAACGCGGGTCTACTTAATTAATTAAATCCACCCGTTGCAATCTATGCATTTATAATTAACCAACACCTGCACATCGAGAGAGAGAGATAGCTTGGTTAGAAAAGGACATAATTCCCTGTTCCAACTTGTTCGGTAATCTCGAGTGCGGCTTAATTAAACCCACCCGCGACGCGGGGCGGTGTCGACGATTTGTAATTATAGACGGCCATCTTGCATATCATTATCAAATATATCATAATTCTAATCAAAATCACCACCTTAACAACGCTCCACCCCCTACCGGGGGCGGCGAATTATCCAATCATCGCACTCATATCAACAAGTACTCGAAAAGACGACCACACCCACAATTCTAATCAAAAATCGCCGCCTTAACTGCGCTCCACCCCCTACCGGGGGCGGCGAATTATCCAATCATAGCACTCATATGAACAAGTACTCGAAAAGATGGCCACCCTCAATGGGGCGAGTCCCACTATCAGCCATCTTACTTCATCAAGGGGGGCGGCGAAAAGGGATGCAGCAGTTACACCCCACAAGTACCGAGAGTAATTAAAAATGTAGCAAGTACTGAGAGTAATCGAAAAAGCACTACATATACATCGTTTACACCCCGCAAGCGCACATGCATCGGCCATCTTACTTCATCAAGGGGGCGGTGAAAAGGGTTGCACCAATTACACCCCACAAGTACCGAGAGTAATTAAAAATGTAGCAAGCACCGAGAGTAATTGAAAAAGCACTACATGTACATCGTTTACACCCCGCAAGCGAACATGCATCCGCCATCTTACTTCATCAAGGAGGCGGTGAAAAGGGTTGCACCAATTACACCCCACAAGTACCGAGAGTAATTAAAAAAGTAGCAAGCACCGAGAGTAATTGAAAAAGCACTACATGTACATCGTCCACACCCCGCAAGCGCGCGCAATTACACTAAGTACACGCCGTGTACTTGCATGTACAGAGAGTAATTGCAAAATGCACTAGTTATTGCTGCTGAATGCCCCCATTGCTACTACTACTTTAATTTAATAATTTTCGAAAAGCGTTTTCATCTTTGTCAAATTATATTACTGCACAGTCGAAAAAAAGGTGAGCTTATTTTTTAACTTGATTAAATGATAAAAATTACTAAAAACACGGAACCACATTAAGCGCAAAAGTGTCAACATTAAAAGTTAAAATATATTGTTGTTAATATTACTATTCCTTCGGTTTTGTTCTCGACAACTTCGCGTTTCGTAGTTGCATTTCATCATGATCAAACAAAAATCTACGAGAACAAATACAGAGTTGTATTGCATTTGAACTTTAAGTTGCCTTGGTAATGTGATTTTCAGGAATGTCCAAGTTTAAAAATATTTTAGAGTACCTATTCTTTCAAATTATTTCTATTCTTTAAAACTAAAAGTAGAACTTTACAGTAGGTACTTCTACATCTCTTATATACAGGGTGGCCAATTAGTGCGAGGAAGATGGATATCTCGGAAAATATTGGGGTTAGAAAAAAACTTTCGCAATGAAAGTTGTGCAAATCAATAAGCTGCACATTTTAAAATTATTTTCGTTTATACAAGGTGTTCCATAAAAGTGCGACATACCAAAGTTATGTTTTTTTAAATGGAACCACCCATTTCTTATTAAAAATTTGGATTCCCTAGGAAATTCTAATGTGACTTTAAGGGTTTTCGCATTATTTCACTTTTTTCAAAAATTGTTTTTCGAAAAAATTAAATAACTCAGTTATCCTGAAATTTATCCAACTGCGATTGCCTAGCATTAATATGCATTGCATGTGCTAACTAAAGCTAGTTTTTCACCTTTCTAACCTTGTTTTGAGTAATCAGTTATTTAAATTAAACTCCCTAAATTAATGGATAACTTAATTTTTCAAATTGCAAATTTTTTATGTGCTGTTGAACGTAGAATATCATAAGCTTTCTAATTATAAGATTTAGGTATCTAACTCTTACTCAAAAATCCGCAAAAATCCGTAATAGTTAGATACCTACAACTTTATAACTTTATCATTAGAATGGTTATGAAATTCCATGTTCACCGGCACATAAAAAATTAGGTAGTGCCATTAGAAAAAATCAAGTTATCCATGAATTTAGGGAGTTCAATTTAAATAAGGAAGATTAGAAAGGTGAACAACTAGTTTTAGTTAGCACATATAATGCATATTAAAGCTACGAAATCGCAGTTGGATAAATTCCAGAATAACTGAGTTATTTAATTTTTTCGAAACGTCAATTTTTTCGGAAAAAGTACAATAATACGAAAACCCTCCATTTTAGACACTATGTATAATGCATAAAGTTACGTTAGAATTTTTGAAGGAATCCAAATTTGTAATAAAAACTGAGTGGTTCCATTTAAAAAAACATAACTTTGGTATATCGCACGTGTTGCAGGTCATTGATTTGCACAACTTTCATTACGAAAGTTTTTTCTAACCCCAATATTTTCGGAGATATCCACCTTCCTCGCACTAATGGGCCACCATGTATGTAAAAACTACTTTTGTGGATAAACACGATATCTACAGAATTTTCCATACAATTTAAAAAAAACTTTAGCATAAAAAAGTAGATATAGTATAAATATGCAGTAGGGTAACTGCGGAGGCGATTAAATAAATATGCCATTACCCCGTTTAGAAAGCATGAAGTGATTGAATGAAACTTTGACAGGTGTTACGTGGCAAGTGTTGATTTTGTACTGTTTTTGTTCTAGTGAATGGTTTTGGAGAGGTTCGGATTGTATCCCCACCAATTCTAAACCAAACTGACGGATTGCCCACAATCAAATCCTAAGGCGAAGTCCAATGAAAAACTATGTTTAGCTGTTGTATGCTTTTTGTGCTATGACGTAGGTTTGAATAGGTTTTGACCGAAAGTGTTTTAATTTGTCTAAATATTTTCTAAAACGCTTTTTACTTGAAATTTTCTTTTCACGAAAAATATATTTCTAACAAAAATCAGCCAAGAGAAAATAGAAGTTTTTAGGATATTTTCATTAATGACTTAGTTTGGATCAAAGCTGGATCAAAGTATCCTAAAAATGAACATTTGAATGAAAAAATAAGATGAAATATTTGATTTTTTATTTCATTAGGTACCTATAATATAAGTAATTAGCTGTTGATCACTACTTAATATAATGCATTATTCTGTTCATTCATTGATTTATATTAAATAACTGGTGTCGTCAGCATAATGGACACAGAGACCTTATCAATGGAAAGTCATTAATGTGTAGAATGAATAAAACTGAACCAAAATAAAAACTATTTAGGAAAGTCTTGGCTGCCTGTTTAGAGGTAAAACTTCAATTCCAAAATACTATAACTCATGATAAAAGGATCTTATGTTTCATAACCATCAAATCCTTTGGTATGGTCCCATATGACACCTGGTTTTCTTTTTGTTTTCAAAACCTTTTATCGCACTATTAGCTATTACATTTGAAGCTTTTGCAATAGACTGTAGAAAACTAGAGTAAAAGCATTGAATATCATTAAGTTATAGTATTACACAATGGTATTTGCTACAAATTCAAATTGGCTTCAGATTTTATTATATATGTACTAGAGTCTTTGAAGTGCTCAGTATGGGCATGTTATTATTATCATCTGGATCTGGATTTGTGATATATTACCTTGTTTATTACTATTATTATTATTATTTTTATATGAATATTTACTTTATCCCTGCTGCACACCCTAAATAATATTTTAATGTTTTTCATGCTTGTCTATGCTTGCAATTCCTGGGCATCTTTTCTTAAAACTGTTTCGCTGCTATGTAGGATGTGTTTCTCTGTATGCAAATGTACTAGTAAGTAATTGTTTACCATATCAGTAACTATTGGGCACATAACTCCCCTACTACAGTGTCCGGTACTTCAGAGATTGTTCGTGAATAAAAATATAATACCCAAAAATAGAAAAATTGCAAATTACACTAATGTACTCCACTCAAAATAGCAGAACTGTTATACTAATAAAAATTTACGATGAAAACCCAAACAGAGAAAGTATGTTCCTACGGCATAGATTATTTGGATACGAGAAAAATAATAATAGTGTGATGTTCGGATGTATGTTTACAAAGACCAAACAACAAGTATACAGAAAAAAACTTGCTGAGAGCAAATGATTGATAATCCGAATATATGATTTTCGTAAAAGCAAAAACTGTTCTCAGCTATCGAAACTTGTGTGCAATTTTGGTGTTTCCTGTTCTATTCCAGATATATGCTGCAGATTACTTTTTCAATAAATTATTTGCAAACACTGCAGAAAGTAAAGAGTGATCAATCAAGAGGTATTTTTATCAGTAAGATTTTTTTTGCCAGATAAATTCAGTGTTAATTGACATTTTATCATGGAAAGACTCACATCTGAACAACGCTTACAAATCATTCAATTATATTACGAGAATTCACGTTCTGTGAGGAATGTTTTTTGTGCGCTTCGGAGAACTTATGGTGTTCATAATCGTCCTACTAAGGCAACTATTCGCCATACCATCAACAAATTGGAGACCCAATATTCACTATTGGATAACGCCACACAGCCCATAAAACAATGGACATATTGAGAAATCGCTTCGGTGAAAAATTAATTTCACGCTTCGGGCCAGTGAACTGGCCCCCAAGATCTTGCAATATTACACCGTTGGATTTCTTCCGTTGGGGCTACTTATAGTCTAAGGTCTTTGTGGATAAGTCAGCTACGATTGAAGCAATGGAAACCAACATTACCCGTGTTATTTGCGAGGTACCGCCGATTATGCGTGAACGCGTCATCGAGAATTGGAACTTCCGCATGGTCGATCTACGGCGCAGTTACGATCAACATTTGGAAGGAATAATCTTTAAAAAGTAAATGTCAAGAATAGTTCTTTAGATTGGTAATATAGATTTCCCGATTTATTTGATTTTTTGGTGTTATTTTGCATTATAAAAAAATACCTCTTGATTGATCACCCGTTATATCTATACCACAAAAACAGGAAACATGTAAATACGGTACGATAAAAGACTGAAATGAACGTTTATGCATATATTTTACTTTTAACATGTGTAAACTGTACTACAGTAATAGCACCAATAATTTTTGGGTAAGGAGGCAGCTGAATCTGGAATAATAGATACCACTGTTTGGTGTTGTTTAGTTTAAGTTTCTTAAAAGAAACCAAAAATAAATTTACTTACTATCAGCAAGTGATGAAAGTAGTTAAAAAAATTTAAAATCATTACCTTTCCAAAATCATAGTATGAAATTAGTAGCTTTGCTACTAATACTGCAATTCTGTATTCAATCGTAATATCGTAAAATTGGTAGATCGTATCTTATGAGCTGATCGGTATTATTAGCGATTCTCTAGCTCTGTCAAATTGTTTTTTAAGATTAGGCGAATTATGTTTGTAAGGATTTACGAGAAACTGTAAATACTTATCTACGAAAATCTGTAGCTTACAGAAACTCACAAAAATGCACTCGCTACGATTTGTACAAAAAAATTGAAGGCTAAGTATAAAATATCAAACAGCAAAATATTATAATCACCATTTCCTTCAGTACTTATTATTATCTTACCATTAATCTCTATCACAATGCAAATTAATTTTAAATTAGTACTTAAGCAAAGAAAAGTGCTGTGCACTTTAAAAATGTTTCCATATTTTCTTGTCTAAAACGGAATAAATCTCAAAAGTTATACAATACCCAATAAACCATATACCTGCATATCGAAATCGAATCTATACCGGAACATGTCGGATGTTCTATTTCAGATACGTGACTTTCAACAGCATACGAAAGCAGAAATTGTCTGAACGATATTAGACATAAAAAATTTTATGTTAAAACCTGACATAAAGATATAAATCAAAACAATTTCCCACTCAATTTTAGTGCATGAAAAAATGAGTTGTCTTACAAGAATTATTAGCGCACATTTGCATACGTTCATAAAATTAAAATGTATCCTGCTTCAGAAGCTGAAACATTGGTGAATAACAAAATCATAAAGTTTGTGCAACTTTGCTGTAGTAATAATAAATATAGATTATTAAATAAACCAGATGTTGCTGATACTAATAACAATCATACAATATGGTAAACTTTATATCTAACTACCATTATCTTACTTCCACATACCCTTTATCAATTTTCATTTACAGTTGTAGTATATTAAATTTTTTAAAGTTCTATTAAATACGAAAAAGTAACGTACCTGCCATCTCTTATAGGTGCACTGAATGTGCTAATACTCAAAAAAGGATACATCCTTAACGATCCGCATTTGGAGCCTATTGCAAGTAATTGTTGAACTGGATCAAACGTAATCGACGTTGGTTGAAAAGGGAATCCGTGCCTAAATGTCTGAAACAATAAAATTAACTTAATTAACATCTCGAGAAGTTACATTGAAAAATATACAGTGCTTTTCATTTAACATTGGCCATATGATTTTACATGTTAATATTTCAATCTCATATTAACACTTTTTTGGGACATCTGGTATAAACCATTTATGTTAGTTATAATTAAGTGGTAAAATATCTATTAGAAAATATTTTATACTCATTTGTAAGTTTTTAATTTAATAAAGAAAAACAAAAAAATATCGCCTCATTTGTAATTTGACTAGATTATCCAATTTGTAATTAATGTGCACGTACAATTTAATTATAACGATATCATATAAAATAACTGTAATAATATAAGAACAATTAATTGTTTGTATGTCATTCGCAGACATACAACAATTTCAGCAGTGACACATCAATTATAGATAATCGTTTGAAACTATTTTCAATATTACAATAATGCTAAATGAACATTAACAAGTAAAATGCGTTGTAATATGGAAAAGCGCTTCTAGTACACATTTATTAGAATATAAAAAATTAATACCGCAGAACATCACATCTTCACTATTATACCTTAGAAAAAAATACTCTAAGTAAAAGTTATAGAAAATGTAAGCTATATTTGAAAGTCTTTTTTATTTACCTAATTGAAATTTAATTAGAAAAAACTAAAAATTTCCTTTTTAAGTGATAATGTGAATACGTTTTCCAATGTAAATGCTAATAAATTTTACTTTTCGAATTTTTTCGAATCTAATAGATTTCAAAACTATCGATTTTTCTTCATAGCGGTTTTGAAAAGGATGGTAACGCAGTTGAGACTCAATAAGGTTTTCATTTATAGACACAGAAAAATCGCTGAACATCTTTTTGTGTATGACTTAAACATCATTATTAAACTATGGTATAGTCTGTAAACTTCTTTTCATCTTATACTGCAGCACCTACATGACAAACAAAGATAGTGTTCTATGTATACAACTCGTCCATCATTAAAAATTATCCTCTAGCTAGTTATTGAAAATCAAGTTTGAATACACTCCCTTCAACACTCTCTTTAACGAATTGAATTACCTTTCTAACAATGAACATATGAAATGAGCTTCCCACACCACTTTCCGACTCCATCTATCTAGAGCAAAATAATTTAGTGGCATAGATTGGCAGAGAACACTAAAAATATCGGCAGGGTTTCGATTTGGAATGAAATGGTGGTAATCGTAGAACGTAGTAGTGGACTGTATCAGCGTTGTGAAAGAATTGAGCACTTCTGGTTATTCAAAGAGATAGTATTTATTTAAAGATAAGTGATAATAAAGTAAAGAATGGGTGCTGAACACAACAACTTTTTCGTTCTTATACATTACAAGAATCATAGAGTGGTAAATATAAATTCAACAGGACCATATTCTTAAACACTATTATTAATTTTAGTTACTTAGAATTTTGTATATTTTTTATTGAAGTTACTCAATTTGTTGTGTTTATGTTTATTATAAACATTTGTTGTGTGGCATATATTAGTGTGTGATTGTGTTTTGTGAAATTACTGTAAAGTACTGATCACCTTCCATATTTTATATTTGCACTAAAAACGCCTAAAAACACACACAAAAAAACGAAACAATCCAAAACTGCACAGGGTTTCGTCACCACACTATACAGTTTTATACTGACTTTCTGGACCACCATACATAACACTTACATTACAATAAAATAATAAAAAAATACCATATGAATAAATAAATAAATTATAAACATTGACAATTTTAAAAGTTATATAGAAAAACTCTTCAATACTTATGTGATTGTAGTAAATACTGTATCGGGGTGGCAAACGAAACTCATATTTATGCTTTCTTTGAATATCTTCGGAAAGAGCAGACGGATGAATTTAAAGTCCAGTATGAACTCTTTCCTATTGACTTAATCAAATATAATAAAATAATATATTAATATTTATTTGAATAAATAATTTATATCAATATATAAATATACTAATAACAATTAAGTCTATAAATATACACATTATTATTATTATTATCACTATTGATTTGTAATTATTGGAAATATGTTTTAGTAAAGTTTGTCTATGGGTTAAATAAACTACAACAAATACCAATAAGCAAATCAAAAACCATTTTGAAACTAATATTTACGTTATCATGAGAAAATTAATGCCAAATTTACGATATTTGAATAATGCAATATTAACAGTAAATATATCATCAATTACAATGCAAACATTCGCTAATAAATTACGATTTTATCATGAATAAATTGAGAAACAAAAACTGCAGTCAATTAATATAGGGTCGGAATAAACCAAAAATTTGTTACAACGATTTATTTTGCTTTCGGTTATTTTAAAAGCATACAATAAAAAAAAGCATGTATTTCGTATTTTCAAATTTTAAAACAAGTAGGTACACTATAGCATTATGTTACGAAATATTATTTTTATATTACGTATTTAGAACTAGTAAAATTTAGTGACTGATGTTGGATATATTGTTAATAATTGATAACAATTCTGTATAAAAATATTTATTTTTGCGCGTTGACTGTTCCCGGGAGTTCCTTCATGAATGTGCCAACAACGCTGAGGAATTCTTGGACTCGACTGTTACGGGCGATGAAACGTGGTGCTACCACTTCACCCCGGAAACAAAAGAAAAATCTCGACAATGGTTCCACACCACTTCTCCTAGGGCGAAGAAGTTCAAGCAAACACAATCCGCGGGAAAAGTGATGGCGACGGTTTTTTGGGACCGAAAGGGCATCTTGCTTATCGACTTTCTTGATCCCGGGACCACTATTAACTCGGATCGATACGGCGAGTCCCTAAAGAAACTCCGGAGGGCCATTCAAAATAGACGGAGGGGGAAACTGTCGAAAGGTGTAAGGTTGAATCACGATAATGCACGTCCGCACACCTCAAGGCAAACCAGCGACCTCATCGGCCAATTCGGTTGAACTTTAATTCGCCACCTACCCCACAGTCCTGATTTAGCCCCTAGTGATTATCACTTGTTCCCGAAACTAAAGGATCACTCGAGCGGAATGAAATTCGAGACAAACGACGAAGTGAAAAAATTCCTTAACGGGTTGGCGGTCGATCGAGGAAGGTTACCAAAAGTGGATGGTACGCCTGCAAAAATGCATCGATCAAGGCGACGATTTTGTTGAAAAATAAGAGGAAGCTTCAAGCTTTCCAGTGATGTACGATAAAGGCCTAATAAAGCATTTAGTACCTTAGAAAAAAATGTGGGAAAGTTATTTTACCGACACACCTCGTATTTAGGAATCAGTTCGAAGTTATTTATTATTATTATTATTATGAGCTCATCAAACGTGTATACTTAAGTGCGGTATACAACTGTAGAAGAAGGCGGTTGGTCTTTTAAACTCTCGTGGAGCAATAAACATAAGTGAAATGTATGTTTTACGACATCTCATGTAATAGGGACACGACAGTATTAGCCAAAATAAACAGTACTGAAACTGAATCAGCTGTAATTGCTTTCTCGATCAACTGAGTCTATTGCTGATTGTTGCCACGGCTTCGTGTTCATTACTTCTTTCTTATTTGAGGTTAGTTTTTGCTAACATGGTGCTAACAACTATAGAGAAAACTTTTATCGTAGAGCATTATTTTCGCTCATACGGACTTGTGCGGGTGGGCCAAGCTTGTCACACACTGCATTACGTTTGCAAGAACATTTCCACAAAAACCCGCCTAGTAATTCTGTGATTCTTAGTGTTGTTGAAAAATTTCGAAGAACAGGTAGTGTTTTACACAGCGAAAGGGTTTTTCAGGTCGCCCAACCACTGTCTCTAATTTCAGTACATTGTTTATTTTGGCGCATACCGTATTTAAAGTGACTGGATATAAACGAATTAAAGTTACTGTACCTGTTGAAAAAATAATTACTTAATACAGTTGAGGATTGTAATTTGATGCTGACTGTTATTAATTCTCGCGGTTATGAATGCGATTAAAAATAATAATAAGATTCGTTACAGTAATAATGCAATTGACAAGGACTAATAAATTAGAACTTATTTGTAATAACGTACCTAGATTATAATTAAACGAATATATTTTTGTAGTTCAAGATAAATGTTTGCAATAAAACTCTGCTCGATAGTAGTAATTGATAGATAAACATTTTCTTCAAGCGGCAATAAACCGGCATATTATTAAATTACTGGCAGAAGCTAAAAAGGCTTTTTACTGTCTAAACATTAAAAGTTCTTTTGTTTTCTCAAGTATTTAGAGGTTGGTACCTCGGTTATGTCATATTATGAATGTAACCTTAGACCACTGGTCTAGGAATGTAACCGTAAAGTACCAACCTGATTTGTCGAGAATAAAACGTCACTATAACACTCGAGAATTTCAAAAATTTGAAAATCACACATGAGAGCCAGCAATAAGCGTTTGAAGAAAAAATAGTATATTCACTTGGAGTTAAAAAATATAATTGTTTCGCTTAATTTGCTGCAAACTTTTATGCTCAACAGTTATATTGTTTAACTCCTAGTAAAATAATCTACTATTATTAAACACAAACTTGTGTACCTATACATATATTATAATTTCTTGAATTCGTCTACTCATCAATATCTGTAATTCTGCCAGTTGACAAGTCGAGTGGAGTACGGTGTCTCGCAATATTCTGCTTCTCTCTGCACCATTTACTAGTCACCTTCATAGTCAGAAAATTGAAGTAATAGATTGAAGAATTTCGGATTCAGGTTTTGTATCGGTAACACTCGGCTTTACAAAATAACGTCACTGCTCACGCAGCAAGGCAGGCATTTCCTAGAGCTTCGGTACAGGTTCAATAAGTCAACAATATAGTACAAACCCATTGTAGATAATACAGTGTTTCCAGTTTCCGAAAACAATGGTACCCTAATATACTAATAAACTTGAGTGCAGTTTAAGAGATGATAAATAGTATTACCTAAATAAAAAAAAATGGCTAAACAAAAAAATGAAAATATGGAACAAAAAAAAGTATAAGAATATATAAAGAATGGACATAAAGAAACCTAAAATAATGGTAATAGATAGAAAGTATCTTAAAAAGCTTTCGTGGAGTAGAAACATGTAACATTCCCATGTAAAACTCCACTCTCAAGGGTACAGTTTTTAATAAAAATAATTTTGGATTTGACTATCATAAACATAGATTTCTTATGCAACTTAGGTAGGATCCTTTTTTCCCTAAATCATTCTGATTTGTTATTCTATTTTCGCAGCTTTTGTTGTGGAATAATGAAATTTTCCCCAATTCATTAATTGACCTTGAATTAAGAAAACCGTCCGCACATAGTTGGAGAGCACATCTTAGAATGTGAACAATAATATATTAGGATATTTTAATTGTTGTATTGGCGCTTCAATAACATAATAAGTACAAAAGTAAAATAGCGCCACGAAACGGTAAAGCCTGAAACTAACGACGTCCGTGACTTTGTTTTCACATAATTTATATAAAACAAAGTATTCGATTCGATTCGATATAACGATTTTACTGAACGGGGGTACGAGTTTAGGTGAGTGGGCGGAGAAGAATGAAAGGCATGAAATTAAGGGAAGTTAATAAAATAGTAATAAAATCATAAATATGTTGCTGATAATGAAAAATAGAAAAAAACTTCATTGTGCACAGCATAAAATATAATAAACAGAACGAAATAATAATAGATAAACGAGAAATATTTAAAAAAACGAAGAGAACTGATATAGTCGACGAAGACTTTAACAGGACCTACCAACAGACAAACCGACTCCTGATGATGATTTCTGGGTCAAAATTTATTTTTTCCACTACTAGCTGTGAAGTGGACAATTACTGCGTCTCCTAGCCAACTGACAAGTTAAATTTCTCTATTAGTGGTTAATAATTTTTTCTATTGTTGACCTAGGTTAATAATGGACAATTTCAAATTTTTGAGAATCTAAGAATAGTTGTTTAACAAAAACGAGTGAAACATAATTTTGTATATCCAGGAGATTATCTTTAACGTATTTGCTGCTTAAAATTACCTAACACAATAAAATTATTTGAATAAAAAAAATGCCATTAGTTTAAAATTCGCGCCCCCATCCCATAACCGCAAATACATAACCTGAATTTATTTATTTATTAAATATGATGGTAGAATCAGTTTTTTCAGGTTTCCCAAAGGAGATTTAACCAGGCGAGTTAAGTTACATGAAGAATTTTAAGTAAATTACAAACATTTTGTTGTAGGTGTTTTGAATGGTTAACAGAATCTGGAAGGTCCGATCTGTTGCATAAAAATGTCGACTCTAAAAACTTAACGAGTAGGTGTGGCGAACACTTGCCATTCCTAAATGAATAACAAGTGTCAATTTCTGAAACCCAATATTCAAATGATGTAGGGTATATTGGCGAAGCAATAAATACCCGTTAAAATCTCTAGCTATACCAAAACTACTCAAGCTTGCAGCTCAAATACTCTTAGGTAAAGAAAATTATGGAGGAACATTCTTAAATTGCAACGTGAAAAGAAAGCACTTCAATTGAAGTTAACATCTCCCAACGATTACTTCCCGAAAGCAGAACACAAATTGTGACAGCCCAAGTGGACTTAAAAAATAAACCACTAAGAAGCAGGAGATATACAGAGGAATACAAACAATTTTCACTAAAATTATATTTTACGAGTCCCAAAATGTTAATTTTAAAGCCCTTAAAACCCTTGTGCTACATCTTTACAAATACGATATGTAAAGGTGACAAATTGAAGTTGATAGTATTAGACTGCATAGAAAAGTTACAAGTTACTACAATGCGAATCTTAGGGCAGTAGTAAAATTTTCGAAACCTAATTAAAAGAATAGATGTATCACCGGAAAAACCATACTATCTCGTAAACGATAAGAAAATCTATTATTTCTTCGATGTCCCCTATTTATTGAAGTCGGTGCAAAACAACTTGATTAAATACAATATAATCTGTAATAACAAAAAGCATCTTGGAAAGACATTAAAAATTTCTACATGTCAGACAAATGTAAACCGCTGCGATTGGCTCCTAAATCAACTAATTTACATATTACTTCGAATAATTTTCAGAAAATGAAGGTGAAATATGCCACACAAGTGTTTAGTGAATCAGTTGCAGTTTGTTTACCAACGTATGTAGCTTTATTGCTTTTTGATTTATTTGCATTTATTTGTTAGTTACTTGGTTTTTACAAGAAAAATGTTTATTTTTTATTTTTGGCTTAAATTTGGCTAGTAGTGGAAAAATAGTATATACACCATGGTTGTGAAGTTTATTATTGCCTACGCAGCTTATTTGCGAGGCTACCGCCCCTCGCGAAATAAACTGGTACTATGGCAATAATGACAGACTTCACAACCTTGGTGTATAATATACTATTATTAATTTGTATAAATAAAATACAAATAATTATCCGGTGTTTCGTTCTCTTTTACGTAGTTATAAATACAGTAACACCACTTTTCTCTAAATAGTAGAAAAATAAAAAATCTAAAAATTCCTAAACCTGCAAACGAAAGTATTGTCAAAATATATTCACTTATTTCTGATATTATGACGCACAAAGTAACAAACAGACAAAAATAAAAAAGTAGTGCTTTAAGAAACAATCTATTCTATTTATTCTAATTTATTTTATTGTAAAATTGATGAATTGATATTAATAAATTTAAACACAATACAAGTTCAATTGAAATTTATTTAAATTAAATTTAATTAAGTCAAAATATTTATGACCCAAAAAAGAAAATCATATAATCAAATTTACTGTCAAACTGTTAGATAATTAAATGGAAACTAAAATTATATCAATTCCTTTGACGAAAAACTAATTTTAGATAATTCTGTTTTGAATATTGTAATCAAAGTGGATATTTGATTTATCAAAATAATTAAATTGGTTACCTTCGTTCAGGTAACTAAATACAAATTTCTTAAATTATCAATTTCCGATATACATTTAATTACATTTGAAGAACATCGTATTTTGAAAAAGTTTGTAGCGTAGTTAAGAGCAGCGAACAGCTCTTATTGAAGAGCTGTGAAGTCCTCTTAATATACAAGTCTGAATTGAAACCACTTAAAAGTGTTCATTTATGAAACTGCTCGCAGCGTATTGAAATAATACAGAATTTTTTGAACAAAGATTCTAAGAATAACTTATAACAAATTCTTAAAAAAAACAATAAAACTTATTTTCAATTTATTGTTAATATAACACATAAAATTGACGTTAACTAGAAATTTTCAATTACCCTTTAAATCTTTTTTCATCGTTATTAGAATCGTTTAATCGAGATTAGGAAAACATTTCCACAGATACTCTATGTTTTGTAACGTGCCAGATTAATGAGCGAGTGAATTACAAAAAAAATGTTAAATTCGTTTTTATGACTTTTTTTGTAAGGGATGGCGAACGTAGGGTGTCATTAATTGAACGCATTAAACTACTTTCGTGCCTCCCGGGATTTGTTGACGTGTTTCAGATTCAACGAGGATTGTTTTAATGCTCTGCATTATTTCTATGTTTTCTTGTTCTGACAAATGGGTCCTTCGTGAAGTGATATTTTGGATAAAATTTTGAATTCTATTTTACAATAGCAGTTACATGTTTAGTCCTTACGTCCTATGCGATGTTTTCCAAACGGTTATAAATACGTACTAAATAAATACAAATTATATATTAATACACTACACACTAATTATTTATACAACTAAAGTGTTGTTTAATGTTGTTCTTTGACATACTGTTAAAGACCTTTGAAATGTAATCAAATTTCTACATATATTATACGAACCAATTCTATTTAGTTTCCTCAAACCAGTCAACGCTGAATTGTATATTTGCAGTTGAAGTAATTATATCTAGTGGTTAAACACAACCTAAGTTAATGATGTAAACGTGGATACATGCATCTTGCCAAAAAGTATACCTATTTTAAAGCAAATATTCATTTACGTAATTTATTTTAATTAATATCTATCTGTGTAAAAGGTTAAATAAAAATTCTTTCAGAACAACAAGACAAACCCTAATTCTATATTAATTCATAGGATGAAAGTTTGATAATAATTAAGTTCTTAAAATTATAATTCTTGCAATGTCCAACGTAAAAAAACAAGGTAATAAAATACAAATAGAACCATTTTTCAAACTAATGAATGTCAGAGATTCTTGTATTGTAATACTGCCAATTATACCATAGGTGTGCTTATGCAAAATGTTTTTGAATTAAAGGAATTGTGAAAGAAGCATACCTACTATGCCACGAAATAACTTTTTATTTTTAGTCAAGGTTATTAGCATCGTCCTTACATATACTATATCTCAGCTAAGAGATCGCATTTCACCCCAAGCGATTAACATTTTAAACTATAACCCTACCCAGATTTTTGTGCTGTGCTTATTCCTAAATTGTAGAAAATCTTGAGATTCAATTATAATATATCTCACTGTGAGATTATTGTGACATCTAGGGTATAAAGGGCGAGCGAGGACTGCTTAGAGAGCGGGAGTATAGTTGGTGTAGGTGGACTGGTCGTTATCCATTACATGGGCCTTACTAAGATGTCACTACCCCGCATTCTAATTTCTTCTTTATAAGATCATTTCAACATAGTAAGTACACCATTGCTCCAATGGTGTACCTGATACGTGTGTTATGCTAGTGCTGCCGAGTCGTACACGAACGAACCGTGATCTAACGTCAGGGATTTATAGAAAATGAGAAGATGACCTCTACGAGTCCCCTAAGATATATTTAATGACTTTTAACTGTCTGTAAAAATTCATAACGTAACGGACGAAGCTATATTATGGCTTACTAATTTGAAGTTTTGTATTATCTATCCTGATTATTTGTTTTTCCATTATTTTGTTTGCTATTTCTTTATCCTGCTATTTTTTTTCGTCATTGTCATGACTGACCCTTGGACCGGTTCATTATTATGTAGTCATGCAATGGCTATGAAGTTCTTGTGTCAACCTTCAAACAACTCGTACTTCATTGCAAATTTTATTGTTATCAGTAACACGTTCTTAATTTAATTATGACTTCAATTTGTGACATTTTTAAGTAATTTTTTAATTTCCTGATGCACTTATTGGCGAAATATCGAAAAATAAAAATCTTTAATAATTACCAGAGTGTTCTCGGTCTAATCCCAAATAACCTTACTTGCTGTGATTTTTTATTTTATTTTTTTTTTTACTTTCATAATTTTTAAACCCCTTTTAAAAAATTAAAAAAAAAAAAAAAAAAAGGGGGGGGGAGAAAGTTTTTTTATTTTTTTTTTTTTTTCAAACAAAAAAAAAAAAATTTTTTAAAAAACACACCAAAAAACCCCTTTTTTTTTATAAAAAACAAAAAAAAAAAAAAAAAAAAAAAAAAAAAAAAAAAAAAAAAATTTTTTTTTACAAAAAAAAAAAAAAAAAAAAAAAAAAAAAAAAAAAAAAAAAAAAAAAAAAAAAAAAAAAAAAAAAAAAAATAAATTTTTTAACAAAAAAAAAAAAAAAAAAAAAAAAAAAAAAAAAAAAAAAAAAAAAAAAAAAATAGGTTAAGGGGATTTCACACTTTTCTTCAACTCAGATTTAAACGGGAGGTCACAAGTTACTGCAGACATTGAAGAAAAGACATACGTTTTCAGAGTTTGAGTTTCTAGTGAGAAAGTCAGACAAAGAACAATATCGATTAATTGCTTCACTCGGTAAATTCTCTAATTTATGGGCTAATTGTTGCATGTCATTGGCTGAATGTTATGGCTAGCAGGCAGAGACGCATGTCAATCAAGTCCACGTGTAGTAAAAAAATGCTTACTTACGAACAACTGACGACGAGTTCGGGCTCAACTGTCTGTGATTGTGCTCTAAATATAATACCATTGATAATACCATAAAAAACATTATCACATACATAACTTTATTTGTAGAAAATAATAATTGATAAAATTTCGGCAAAAGATGCCGACTAATTACAGTATAGGGAAATGGAAAATATATAA
>JALBCR010000927.1:35000-105946 GCA_030710515.1 Abscondita cerata
ATCTGTTTAGGTTATCGGGCCTTTTGGCTACATAGATTATGCCTAAAACTTAATCAGATCTTCGGAAATAAAAATAAGGTCCTTGTACAAAGTTTCATCAAAATCGGACCGGTGGTTTTCTTTACGGTCGGCCGTCGGACATAAACATTTTTTTGCTTCATTATAACGTGCTAACTCTAATTCGTCGGAAATAGTGAAAAAAAGGTGTTAAAATTTTCGGTTTGAAAACCGTCGCATAACGATCTTTTTTGAAAAAAAAGTGTTGTTGGGGATGAAAACAGTTAAAAGAGATTTTAGTAGAAGGAGCAAAAAAAATTTTGAAGACTTAAGAAATTTGACAACATTATAACTCGGTTTCATAACTTTGATATTAGGTTGTTATCATTAACCTCATTATCTGTTCTAATATTTGTTGTTTTTTTGCTTTAACAGTGCACGAATAGTCGTGATTTTTTGTATAAAAATGAAAGTGAGGTTAAGACATAATAATTTACATTAACAAACTAGCCTTGTTGTCGGACCTTGTCTTTTTTATTGGATAATGAGATGTGACGTTACATAACGTTAACCAGCCAAAAAAGTCAAACATTTTTAAAATAAGATATCAATTTTTGTACAAAATACTTCTTTTGCAACAGTTTTTCTAATTATTAACGAATTAATATTTATGCACAAAACACGATTTTATCATTGTTTTTATGATTAAATTTTAATTTTCTTGTTTATGGTATAAGCCCATTAAATGAAAACTAAATTAAATTTGAGCAGGTCAAAATTGTTTTGTGCCGATAGTATTAAGTTGTGCTATATTTACGTTAAAATATACCTCAATACGTTAAACAAATAAAAAATATTAAAATTTAATTATAAAATAATAATCGCCTCGGCTCGTATTCACTTGCCTTGAATGTTAACATGTCTTTACATTCCTTGTTACTTATTACATTTTTCACGCTTTCCTCAAAATTCCTCAAAAAATTAAATTTTTGCTTTATTTTTGACGGTCGTCACTCTCATCTAAGTTGCCTGTATGTGCCAATAAATCAACTTAATTTACTCTTTTTTTTCCTAGGAATGTAAACGACAGTATTTACATTCCGTCGTCAAGGAAGAATAATACATATACGAATAATATTTGCCATTTTCATGTTTTGTATTTAAGGACGCAATCTGAAATTTTCACACTTTCTAAACCATACCGAATAGATAAATTCTGCTAGTTTTAAACTTACAATTTGCTTTATGAAAACTGCATGATTAAAAATCATTAACTAGGATGGAGGGGTTAACAAATACTTTATCATTTTGAAATCGTAGCGGAACTAGCGTAATTTTAATTTATTGATTTTGGAGTGTGTGGCACAATGTGACACAAACAAAATGTAGTACAATTGAATAAATCTAAAATTTAAAAAAAAATGCGGGGCTGCGAAAGTATTGGTTTTTAAATTTTTTTTTGCTGCGATTTGCTGCACAATACAGTAAAATTATAGCACAATAATAGCACAATCAATAAAATGACAAAATTCTTAAAAAGCGGTGCCAACTTCACACAGGGGAGTATTGTCTATACCTCTTCAAGTTCAAACTAGCGCTTATCAAAATTAAAATGACGTTAGTGAATATCAAACTGGCAGAATCTATTTCAAAATGGCGTTAATTAAAACTAATTTTAGCTTGAAAAGGTGTAATGCCCTCCAATTTTTAAATGTGTATCTAAGAATGACAATAAAAATTTATAGGTTTATAGTTTGAACAAAGTTATACATAAATCATATGGTTGCTTGACTTTTAAAAATTTAGTGATTAAAACAAACCATTAAAAATTTTAATTTATTTAAAGATTTATTAAATTTTATTATACAAAATATTAAGCAGAGCAATAAAATATCTAAGAAGAATTTAGTAGATATGCTAATCCAAATTGGTAAATCCACGAAAACAACGGTTTGCTGCATTTTACTTTCTACAAAAACTAATCAAACAATAACAAGGGTTTCCATTCTACTAATATACGAATACAGAATGGTCCACGGAAAACGAAACAGACCTTTTTTTGTAGATATCTTACATTCTAAAAAAAAACGCTCGAGTAGGTCAATTTCTGATTGGAGGGGGACATCTTTCAAAGACAAAGTTGACCACGAAATATCAACAGGGCAGCCCCGGCAGCCATATTTTCGAAAATAAAAAAATAGTCAGAAAATACTGCAATATAAACGAAAATGCCAATTCATGTTTACAAGATATATTCTCTAACAATAAAATTTGCCCTGACAAACAAACAGGGTGCCCGGCACTCCTATTTAAAAAATCTCAATTTAGAGAGCTGGTCAAGTGAGACCTCATGTGAAAAACATTGTAATTCTCTATTCAACCAAATACATTTTATTACAATACCTTTCATATGAGGTCCCACTTGACCCGCCCTGTTGAGATTTTCGAGATGGGAACTGCCAGGGCACCCTGTTAATTTGTTAGGGCAAATTTTACCGTTAATGAATGTCCCTTTGTGAACATGAATTGGCAGTCTCAGCCATATTGCAATATTTTCTAACTTTTGTGGCCACTCTGTATATTTTATATAAAGTAATTTAAAATAAGTACTTACTGATAGTTTATTTATTCGTATGGTACATTTTAAATATTGTACTGTGATGTAAGTATTATGTATAGTGCCCTAGAAGATCAGTACCTAGAAACCTGTATAGTGTGGTGACGAAACCGTGTGCAATAGTGGATTGGTTCGTCTTGGCAAAGCATTTGCTTCAAGATTTAAGAAAACCACTAAAACCTAAACATGTCAACAATATTCCATCAAACCCAGCAGCTTTCTTTGATTGGGTCTTTTTTAATGCATGTTCTCTTTTCTTTTGTAGACACTTTTTCATCTTTGTGATAATCAATTTCTCCACTTTTACTGAGTTTAAAACATTAACCAACCGAGAAGCAATAGAATTTTAGAAGATTGATTTGTAGAACCTGATTTATTTAAAAGTGTACAGCTTTTACGACTTGAATGTACGAAATCCATATTTTCCTTTAATGAATTCCATTTCTCTTTTCTTTCATTATTTAGAGATGACATTACAGCATTCCCATTTTCATTATTTGGATTTTCTAGATATGATTTGTACAATCTGTTTGTTTTAGTTGACCAACATATGTCCCATATTCCTATCGAAAACCACGTGGAATGGATTTTTTTGCTTTTTCTAGAATTCGTATTTAATTAAACTTATTTAAGCACAATAAATTAAAAAAACCAAAAAATGCAAACGATATAAAAAATAATTAATGTAGGTACATGTTTTAAACCACCACCAAACGAGTGGTTAAACCTTATAATACTGCAACAGTCGTCAGCTTAGATTTTCAATAATAACGTTTGTGTCGTTATTTGCAGTAGTAAATTGCAGACGAAAATTTTGGTTTTTTAAAATACTCTTTCAATAAAACTTAATTACCTTAGTAGGGACGTGGCCAAACATAAGGCTTACGAAAGATGCAATAAAATTATGTACCTAAAGCGTTTAAAATTGCCGGATGTTTTCTCACAGGTTTTGATTTTGACGAATTTGTGGATTAAAATTTTACTGAAATAAAAGGGTTTTGAATATTAATTTTATAAAAATTTTACTTAAAAGACAGTTTTTTAAGGTGATCTTCAATTATATGAACCATAGAAAAAATAGGTCAAAACTGATATCTAATTATATACTTGAGGAAGTTTCGAATTAAAAACGTACAGAACTTCAAAAGTTAATTACGTGAATTTCAATAGGTAATGACCATTCAACACCTACGATTGTATTGCATTTTTGCTTTAGTTGCGATAATTTTTTATAAACTTTGAATAGTTGTAAATTAGACATACAGTTAGATACGCTACTTATACGTAGCTTAGTTTTCCCGCGTTGCGTCCCGAGCCCACATCGTGAAGAAAATAGTAGTACAAGACCTCGAAAAAGTTCAAAATTAGTAACTACTGCACCCGAAGTAAGCCTGGGGCCAGTTTACAACACCCGACGCAACAACGCACCTAAACGATTTATCCAAGGACAATGTACGGTCAAGAAAGATCCAAAGAGTGATAGAAGAAACGTTTTCTCCTACACTTGAAGAGAACCGCGGAAAGAAAGGAAGCTTGTAAAGAAAGAAGGCAAAAAATAGATTAGGTCTGAGTCAAAGACTACAGACGGACAACATATGTGTCAAACTTTTAGTTCGAACACTAGAGTCGAGCTAGATGAACATACATGTCACCTAGGAGAGGGCGATCAATCAGTCACGGGATCAGGAAATCACGGTACTACCACAATCAAGCGAACACACTGGAGCATGTCACTCCAACAAGAACCTCAGCCGAAACAAAAGTTATTTATTGACACAAGCAAGTGAAACCTGCCCTACTTGCCCTCCAACCACACTAAAAAATTCATGGTCAAGATGTTAGATGATATCGATAGTGTCCATCCCTAACGTGCCCAATCCAACCACCACATACATTAGTAGATTTAAACATTGAAAAGAATGTACTTTCAAAACAGTAAGATTTGTGAATTCCTATTGCGATTCCTATCGTTCAGTTGACAACGCTGACTTTAGATTAGGAATATTATACAGGGTTATCCAAAAGTATGGAAACATGCTTATAACTTGAAAACTGCTAAAACTAGCGGCATAAAACTTTGGGAAACTATATAACACATAATTGCGGACATTTCTTATTCTTGATAAAATTTTGAAAAGACGCATCAATTACGAGTAATTACTATCAACTCTAGATTTTGAAATAGCATCATATGAAGCAATTGGTATGTTTGAATTCTTCAAAACATTCTGCGTTTAATAGTGGCCAAATGAATTATTTGGAGTAATTAGTATCATTAATATTAAGATTATAAAAAACACTATTTTCTAAATATTTTCCAAGTTCGAAGGTCGGAAGGCTGGGGGCATGCTGTTTGATTTTACCTGATTTAGTCATCGGAGGGGTTTCTTACTTAAGAGGATTAGTAGTGGCGTAGTTATATGAAAAATAACAGCAAACATATTTTGTTTGTTCAAATTAGTTTGTTTTACTTTTTAAGTATTAAATACCTACCTATTGAATTTAAACAACAAAACTTTTTTTCGCATACTTTTATAACACTTAAAGGTTGCGGAGCAAATTACGAGAAAACCAGACAGATTAATGTAAAACCGCAAAACACGCTAACTTTAATAAGAAAAAGAGAGGCAATTTGGTTAAACTAGAATACAAGTCACCCCTTCAAAAATCTTAATGGGGAATATGAAGTCCGGTATTATTTGTTTGGAAGCTTATGTCATTAGTTGCTTGTATCGTGGTATGTTTCAATTAAGTTGGTAGTGTAGCGTTTGGATAATGCAGGGTGCTCCGGGGGTGCTCTACCAAAATAATGTCCTTGATCATCAAGTTCGTCATTACGTAAACTATGTCACAGTTTTGCAATTATACTGTGAGTGCGCAGTAACATAAGATTAACGGAAAACATTAATCGTTTCAAAATCACACGATCGTATTCCTTTATTACGGTGACCTAAACGTCATCGCTTATTAAGGTAACGTCAATACGTTATCGGTTATTAATGTTTTCCGTTAATCTTATGTTACTGCGCAGCCGCATTATAAAGGTTAAATCTCTCTAGCATTATTTCCCGTTAATTTTATGTTAGCCTGCAGCCACAGTATAAAGGACATTTTGTAATTGTTGATGTTTCTAATAAATTACATCATTTCACACATTTCGAAAATAAAATTGTTAGAGATTGAAAGTTCCTCTAAATTGTCTTCTTCGCCGATTAAAAAATCATTGAAATTATCAAGGACTTTATTTTATTAAAGTACTCGTATTATGGAAAAGCTACAACATAAAGTCAATTCAAACAAACCACAATACAACTATTAATATTTTTAAAGGGTCCCTGTTGGAAAGAATTATCGTATTCTAGTTTGACCAAATTGCACCCCCTTTCTATTCAAATTGACGTGTTAGGCGGTTTTTCTTTAATCTGTATGGTTTTACGTAATTTTCTCAGTAACCTTTAAGTTTAGACACCCTGATAATGGAAGAAAAAAGTACTGCACATTAATGATATATAATAACATCCATCAGTATTCTTCAGCTGATTTGCCCAAACATGGAAGAAAGGGTAAATATATCGTTTTAGGAGAAAA
The DNA here is from genome assembly GCA_030710515.1 of Abscondita cerata. NCBI lineage: Eukaryota > Metazoa > Arthropoda > Insecta > Coleoptera > Lampyridae > Abscondita > Abscondita cerata. Next base: position 41,203 of record JALBCR010000927.1, read on the forward strand.
GTAAAAGTTTAAGTGAACATCAGTGGGTTTACGATTCAATACATATTATAAATGTTGAAAACCGAAAATGGAATTCAAAACAAACCTAGAAATATGAACAAAAATATTTTGATGCGTCGTGAAGAGGGTAAGAGAAGTGACACTAAATCCAAAATTTTCCACTCGTGAAACATCAGTACAAACAGAAAATGAAACGGAGATGGTAAATAGTTCATCCCGAAACAATTCGGAGAGTAATAATAACTATGTATATAAAGGTTGTGCTTAATCAGCGTTTTATTTTCTCGAATCTCAAAATCTTTAGATTTATAGGAGGAACCAAAATTTACATATTCCAGGCAGATGATTGGCAAATAGTGTGGTGGAAACGAATTACATTATCTTACAAGCATCTGGTGTTGTGGAGATGTCGTTGGATAGTAAGTTGGAAATCACCATTTTTATTTTGTTTGTGTTGCTTACAATTATCTTCATTACCAAATATGCATCTTGCGAATTATTTATACAGGGTATATTTTAAAAACACTGCTAAACAAAATCTGGAGGTTCTGTGATTCAAAATAAGCCAACAATTCTAATAAACGTTTTCCCAAAACCTTAGAAAGATTAGATAGAGTGATTAAAATTTAGTCGTTTAAATTCCTCAAAATTACCTACAAAAGATATTAGGCACACACAAATGGCTAATCAAATACAATTAATGATTTTCACTTCAGTCGGTCCATTCAGTGGCGTAGTATTCTTTTCCATCAATTCAAAATAAGAAAAAGGTGTACGCCACTGTTTTTCTTTAGAAAAAATATTTACATTAACCAAATTCAAATTAACCAATTCAAACATTATTTAGTAAAAACCAAAATAAATTGCATATGATTTGAAAGTTTTTTGAGCTTTTTCAAAAAGTAGAAAAAATATTAAGCTGAGATTGTTCATTAAGTCAGTGTTGGATATATGATGAGTATGGTATTATACGGTGTTATAAATGCTGTAAATATGGACATCTGAAAAAAGACTGTTCTGATAAAATTACTTGCCCTAGATGTAGTATGGAACATGAGTTGAAAGACTGTAGCAGTATAATTTTTAAATGTGTAAATTGTGTGGTATATAATGAAAATTTGGATTAAACATGAAAACTGAACATGCATGTTGGAATAAAGAATGCGAAACATATAAAAGATATGAAAACATACAGAGAAACAAATTTTTAAAATAGCAACTAAATATTAAATTTGTTCTAAAGAATAGTTTAGTATATTTGAACTGTCAGGGTTTTATGAACAATAAAGACAACATTTTAGTTTTAGTTAAGGAGTGGAAGCCAATCATGTTGTTTCTTACTGAAACACATGTGAAAGAAGAGGTGCATCAACATGAAGTTGCAATTGATGGTTATAATGTTGTACAGTGTTACACCAATAATTCAAGAACACGGTGGGGAAATGGTTTTTGTTAAAACCAATATTAAATTTTCGGTCAAAACTGTACAGTGTGTAAACAATTTTGTATGGTTGATAGCGATTCAATGTCGTATATCAAGGTGTAAGTATCAGATGAGTGTACTGTACCATCCCCCTAAAACTCAATGTGCTAAATTCATAGATTTGTTTGAGAACTATATTGACGGGATAAGTGTATTTGATGGAGTAAACATTATATTAGGTGGTTTCAACTTTGAGATTATGAAAAATTCATTTTATGCCAATAAGATAATGGATATAATTTATTCAAATAACCTTAATCAAATTGTTACGTCTCCTACACGTATAACTAAAAATAGTACAACTTTGATAGATTATATTATTACGAATGATAAAACACTAACTCATCGAGCCCATATGACACCCAAAATCAGTGATCACTGTATATTGTCTGTAGAAATTCAAAATTTTAAAGTAAAAATTGTGATGTCATTGTTACTAGGAGAAATATGAAAAACTATAATTCGAACATAATACAAACCAATATTTTAGACACTGTATGGGACTGTAGTACAAATAATGTAAATACACTGGCAAACACTTTTATCAGTGATTTGAATATTATAGTAAATAGAATGTGCCCCTGCAGAAAATAGTGATTAAACAAAAATACATGAATAAATATTGGATAACAAATAATATCAAACAAATGATGAGAGATCGAGATTCATTATACAAGAGAGCTGTTCACGAAAACAATATAGATTTGTGGAATGAATTTAAAAGAGTGAGAAATGCTTTATCAAACATGCTTAAAATTGAGAAAGAAAAGTATTTCAGAAAAACTATAGATGAAAATAAGCGAAACTCGGTTGAGCTTTGGAAAATTTGAAAATTTTGCTTAGTGATCAGAATCATAACATACCTGATGAAATATTACTACCAAATGACGTTCGGATCACGGATCAACAAAAAATTGCTAATGCTCTTAATGATTATTTCATTAGTAGTGTTAACGATATTGTGAAACAATTGCCTAAAACTACGTTTACATCGGAAGTTACTGAAACCACACAAAGCGAACGTGTTCATTTATCAGATTTTAAACCAATTACAATGAGCGAGCTAAAAAATTATTTATAGTTTAAAAAATGTTAGTCCTAACAAGAATGGTATTTCAACCAAGGTAATAAAAGATGTGTTTGATGTGGTTGGGAATAGGCTACTGGATATTGTAAATACATCGTTGACACAAGGTGTTTTTCCGGATAAATGGAAAGAATCAGTTGTGATACCAGTCCCGAAAGTAAATAATACGAACAAAGCTAATGAGTTCCGACCAATCAATACTGTTCCAATCTATGAAAAAATATTAGAAATAGCGGCCAAAAAACAGCTTCAGAAATTTTGTGATGACAATTGTGTGTTGATATCAAATCAGTCTGGATTTCGTGATCGTCATTCCTGTGAAACTGTGATTGTAAATATTTGTGATGAATTCTTAAGAGTCATTGACAAAGGAAACTTAGTGTTGTGTGTTTTTCTCGATTTTCGTAGGGCATTTGAAACAGTTGATCGTAATTTATTAATTTACAAATTAGACAAAATTGGTTTTAAAGGAAATGTGTTAAATTGGTTTAAATCGTATTTATGTGAAAGAACTCAATATGTCAAATTCAAAAACTGTTTTTCAACAACATTACCAGTGTATCAAGGGGTACCGCAAGGAACAGTTCTAGGTCCTTTGCTATTCATACTGTACATCAACGACATTATTGAGGTAATCCAGTCAAGTGAAATCGTTATATTTGCTGACGATACAATGATTTATACAGTAGGAAATGATATAGAAACTATGCAACAAACTATTAATCAAGATCTTAGTGCTTTATGCACGTGGTTAAATAATAATAGTTTGAGTGTTAATGTTGCAAAGTCAAAGTGTTGTCTATTTGTAAAAAGATCTGTGTTGAATAATATTGACTGTAACAAAATGAATATAAACATTGACAATGTCAAACTTTTATTTGTAAATGAAATCATGTACTTAGGGGTAATATTAGATTCAAATTTAAATTTTCAATTACATGCAAAATATATTTTACGAAAATTTTCCAAAAAGTTAATTTTATAGCACGAATTGGTAAACACTTGTCAAATTATACTAAATATTTATTGTACAAAGTATTGCTGCACCCCATTTAGAATTTTGTTCGTCTGTATTATACAATTTACCACAATATAATTTTAATAAATTTCAAACCGTTCAAAATAGAGCAATGAGGATTATTTTAAAATGCAACAGATACACACACATTAATTTTATGTTGACCACTCTGAATATGTTCACAGTTAAACAGAAAATAGTTTTTAATACTATTATATTTATATTCAAAATAAAAATAAATTATTTCCGCAATACTTGTGTGATAGAACGAATGTATTTAGAAATGTACATAAATATAACACACGTAACTGTGATAACTTTATATTAAACAAAACATGTAATAGTAATAATACATAATTTTGTTCTAAATAAAGGATTACATGAATACAATAAGTTGCCAAATAAGATCAAAAATTGTAACAATCTGGACGCTTTTAAACATAAATTAAAAAAGCATATATTAGATATTACATAATTAAATGAAAATTATTTGTTTATTTTCTTGTACTTTTTTTTATATTAGATTTATATTATAAAATGTAATATTTTAGTTATTGTTTATTGGGTAAATCTGTTTTTTCTGTATGTACTATGTACTAATAAATAAATATATTATATATTATTATAAAAAAAAAAATTAATTACAATGAATCGTACGAGTTTCAGTAAATTTAATCCAACCAGCGGCGTATAATGTTGTAAGTTAGCTATTAATATTAAAATATTTTAAAAAAGATGCTACCTATAATTTTTCTTCGAAAAATACATAGTTATCTCTATTGCAATTATAAAAAAAATGTTTTCTCTATGTTTTTATAAGATACAATTTTGCTCTTTACAGTGTTTTTGATAAAATGCTTACTTTTCAAGTTATTCGCGAATAACCGATTAAAATAAACGTCGATTTTTTCGATGAAAAACTCATACCTTCTGTCGTGAATAATTCGACAAATATCAATTTTACCAAAAAAATGCGTAGAACATTTTTAGCTTAGAATTAGTTTTTCTATCGATTCCTTTAGTCAAAAATTAAAAAAAAGTCACCCCGTGATGGAGTAGCAACCACTCCCAGAGTGAAGGCGCCCTCGGCTTAATATACCTACTGTCAAAATTTCAAGTAAACCGATGCATCTTAACAGAACTACCAGCAGAACAAATAAAACTCTCTTATAAAACCAACATTTTAGGTGATTTCATTAGCATTGGTTTGTCATAATGATAGACAAGAATAGACGGTTGCGGGTTCAAATAGTGATGTAGCAAAAAGTATGTTCACATATTTTACAACGAAACATGCTGAATTTTGGAAGAAATATAAATCTTTTGAACTTGAACATAATAATACTCCAAAGTCAAACATAGTTAGTAATATCCGCATTCGCGAATAAAAAAAAAGAATCAGATTGGGTAAAAGTAAAAAAGCATAAAAAGACTAGAAAATACGATCAGCTCAAACAAACGAAATATTGTTCGAAACAAAAATGAAATATTTAAATACTCCATAAAAAGTGCTTTCAAAGCGTAAATTATATTACATGCATTAATTTTCACGAAAATATGTTTGAAACACGTTTGCTGAATCGCTATATTCACGTTTTATGAGAAAACCTTAATATCATGTAGTCAAAAAAGGATGAAGCATATGTATTTACCTAAATTATAATGCTACTTTACAACTTGGTAGAAATCTCTGTATGTATTGGTATTATTTAGCGCGTAAATATTTGTACGCGCAATGTCATGCGTTTTCAGTTATGTATGAAGCACGTGTAAAAAATGAAAGAGTGCCGCTGAAAATCTCTTCAGCAGAAATATCATTCGTCTTCTACTCGGATAAGGGAAATGTAGTGACTTAACGTCTTGATTAATGTTCTATAAGATTTCTATAGTAACAATAAGAAAACGTTCAAAATATTTTGTTCAACTCTTATGAAAAAATCTTATTTAAAAATAAAAACATCACGATAGCGTGGAAGCGTGCAATCGTTAGACAAAATTCAATAAAAAGAGTGAATTAATAAAATATGATATCGCTCTTATAGCTAGGCATTTAAACAAGAATTAGTGTTTCTGTAGGATTTAACAAAAACCAAGCAATTTAACTTGGAGTGGTTCGCGAATTGTTTAGAGATTAAAACAGGTTGTGCGAGATATCTCAAGCCTAATCCTAATCTAACCCTTGTCGACAGAATTAAATAGAGACATGCGTCGTTAGTAATTTAAGATTTGTTTTCGAAGGCCCTTTCATTAAATGCGATAATAATTGCATTAAAAAGTTTGAAATATTCTGAACGTCAAAATCATCATTTAACTTTTATTATCCTGCACGTATTTGAAGTTATAAAACTAAATTACAGAATACATTAGTATCACGGAAACCTCATAAATTTTTAATGTTATCGGAAATCATTCTACTATTTGCCTTATATTTTCATTGCTTTGCTGTAAAAACGTGACGAAGAATATGCCAATGGATGCGCAATAATCTGTCGAAAAATCTTAAGAAGCTATAAATCATGGAGGACTTGAATGAACTAAAATGGTACATCTCAAGATTGTGTTTTTTGGTCCTTACCCATTTCTCATTTCAAAGGTTTTTCAATTTCTCAGGAACGAATAATTTGAATTTTCGTAGGAAAAAAAAACATTTCATTCATTGGCATATCAATAACGATCCCGCCCTTATGATACAGTACAGGGAGTCCCAAAAGTAACGACCGCAGATAAGGGTTAGATGAGAAATGAAATTCGGATTTAAAGTCATTCAGTCATTAACTAGTTAGTCATTAATTATATAAACAATCAAAAACATAAATTAAAATCTCTATAGATCGTACTACACATTTCTACAAGTTATTAATTTTGATTTTTCGTATAGATCGTGTTATACAACGACGTGATGTTCACATGATTTTGCACAATATACTGAGTGAAAGTATCTTCTGAAAGCGTAATTGAAATCGGAATTCAAATAATCTGTATAGGTTAAGAGTGCTTGTGAGTTTTTAGTGTTAAAATTTTCGGCTTGGAATTCTAACCTTAACAAAAGGTATTTTCCTAACTTTGAAATTGGCATTTTTGATAATCAATTTTTCGATTATATTAAGAATTGCGAAGCTAAGATGATCATGTGGCATTTAGCTTTAACAATATCTTCGATAAAATTAATTACACAAAGTATAATAATAAAAACGTTGTTGTTAATTATATTACTTCAACTTTTATTTAAACTATTTTGTTCCAGAAAGCATAGTTTTATTTTTCATTGTTCGAGCTGAAGAAATGTCTTTCATTTGAATGTATCTTTAAGTTTATTAATCATCCAAAAAAGTTTTGACAGAAAATTTTGATTAGTTTATTAGTATCGAGCCCATTTAGAGTTTTGCGTGGAACGCTTGTTATAAATGCAATTAGTTACCCGGTAATTATTGTAACAAAAAAGGAAAATCAATTGTATATGTCTTCATTTTATATCAGAAATCTCTTTATATTAGAGAAAAAACCTTGTGTTTCTGAACGCCAATTTGGTTTTCCAGTAATAATTAATAACACTATTTGTGTGACTTGTAGAAAACAGAATCGGTTAACTTTAAAATTGTTAAAATAAACAAATAGTGTATCATACAATGACAACAGTAGTTTTCATTCAAGAGGAATTTGTGCAGGACGCGAAGCGCAAGTGCAATAGATCAGTTCCATAAATGTGAATAAATCTGTACTGTCAAAGAAAAGCAAATTTGCGCAAAATATTGTAAATTGACTTCAAATGTACTGACGAACATTTTGAACATTTCAAGTGCAAGAAAATTAGTAACCGTGTCCGTGTTCAACAGAAATCAGAAACTAGCACAGTTTACTACTATAGTAAGATTCACAAAGAAAAAATAGTTATCACATTTTAAACACGCAGTGGGCATATCCTTGTTTACACGAAGAATGTGAATGCGATACCAACCGTTACGGCAATAGAAATACAATGATACATATTTAGTGTGGTGTAAAGTCATTCAAATACTGATCAACCAATAACAAAGAAGCTGTAAACAGTGCACGTTATTGAAGAACTCCGTAGGTTGGTGACTGTACTACAGCAACCTACACTTCTCCAAACTAACGAATAATACAAAATGTAGCAAAATTTCAATGTTTAAAATTTTCAAGGATATTAACCGATTTGGTTGACTTTTTTAATTTTTTTCATTAAAGTTTCAAAAACCTAAGTAGGCTTAAATTGATTATTTTAAAAAAGAATTATTCTCATATACAAGGTGATATTTGATATAGTGTTTTTTTTCAGGGAAATTCCAAACACCCAGTAAAGTGAACTCATTAATTCAGTAACTCTCAATAAAAGAACAAAAAATTTACAAAAGGGTTAGCCACTCCATGCTTTTAAAATCCAAAAATACATGTTCTCCTACGATACTAGTTAATTTGTGTTGGATGTTCTATACAAAATTTTCAAATCTGCTTTTATTATGATCGTAATCGCTTTTATCAGAAGGTGAATGTGCTGCAGTGGTTGACCTTAATCAAGAAGGCTAAACTCAAATTGAATTAGCTCAGCGATTTCGAGTATTACAAATACTTTAAGCAAACTGACCTGAATACTCGAAGAGAAGGTTAAGGTGTCGTCGAATCACAAATCCAAGACAAGGCCCCTATATTCGCCTCCAAGCATCAAGCCGTAGATTTACAACCAGAACTTTGATTAGGTGACAGTTTTTAGAACTTTATCGTCAGTCAGAGAACAATTAAGAGAAAACTAGCAGAAAATCAAATAACGCCTGATAGAACAGCCACTGGACCTTTGTTGACAAGGAAACATGGGAGACAACGTTTGGTGTTAATTTGCAAGGTGAGAATTGGGCAACTGCCTTATTCTCAGAAGAGTCACAATTTTGTATTTTCACCAAGAAAGAGGTCTGCAAAATGCAACTTTTAGAAACTATCAGTTCTGGGTGGTAATTCAAATATGGTATGGAGAGGTATTACTATAGAGGATCCAACCAAGTTGGTGATTTTAAATAATAAAGGATTAACAGCTGTGAACAATATAGCAGATATCATAGATCCACAGATTGAGGGGGGAAGGGCCTATGTTGATGCATGACAATGCACAGCCTCATGTTGCTAGGGCAGTACAAACTTTTCTTGAGGAAGTCGGCAATAAGACAATGAATTAGCCACCACATAGTCCTGATCTTAACCCCATTGAAGATATATGGGATACCATGGATAGACAAGTTTAATACCTAAGCTACAAATTTAAATCATCTATATAAATGAAAGAAATAATAATAAAAAAAAAATAATAAATAAAGTATTGTATCCAAACTCGACCAAAATGAAAAAATCGCAACTAAAAATATATTAAATAATAAAACAATAAATGCAGCTTCATATAAATGATGTAAAAAGAGAAATATGATATTTAACCATGCCCATGTTGTTTTGAATAAGATAGTCAAAAAAAGAACACTTAAAAGAAAACCAAACCTATCTAACAAAAAAATATTATTATGTATATTAAAATTTTTTATAGCTGTATATGTGAAAGTATTTTTAAATTTCATTGTTTTAAACCTTTGATAATGAAATAACATCCTCTGTAGAGTGTCTCGTCCGTGTTTAAATTCCTTACCTTTAAGTTTTTCGTATAGATATACAGGCGTTTTGTGGTTATACACCTCAAAGAAGACAACCAAAATGTAGAAAGCGTCTGTTAGTCATATTCAACCACAGTAAGTTGTTTAAATGATGTGCTATATGATCATACTTCTTAAGACCAATAATAAAGCGCGCACACGGATTTTGGATCCTTTGAAGTCCGTCCGATAGATATTTATTTAGACTATAATGCAACAAGATATCACAATAGTTGCAGTGAGATATGACCAATGATTCCCATAGAAACTTCTTTAGGTTGTTATTGAATAATTCTTTATTAGACCATAGTAATCGTAAGATCGCGTAAGTGTTTTTCAATACAGTTGATACATATTCTTCATATTTTAGTTCACTGTCCATCGTAATCCCAAGGATTATAACTTTATTACTTAACGGTAAGAAAGAATTGTTAATCTTTACAAGATCAATAGATGGCAAAGTAGCGGCAGATTTTTAGAACCAACTAGCATGTACTGACTTACTGGAATTTAATTGTAGATAATTTAGAGCAGCAAAATTAACAAACTTATTAATGTCAGAGTTGAGTTTTGTACTTCCTCACTGTGGTAACTTAGGAACAAAAGAAATATATATTTGGGTGTCATCAGCGTATAGATGCTAGGAACAATAATTTAGTCGTTTACAGAAATTGTGTAAATAGAGAAGAGCATGGGTCCAGGAATAAAACCTTGGTGGTCACCGGACACAATAGGTAACGGATTGGAGTATGACTTGTTTAGACTAACACACTGTGAACGATCTTTAGATAAGAAGAAGTTAAATTGACTGTAGAATTACCAAAATTGAAGTATTTTAATTTATGACAGGAGTAACGAATGGTTGATAGTATCAAAAGCCTTACTGAAGTCAAGCGAAACCACAGCCGTTACTTTACCAGAATCCCATGCTGTTACAATATCATCGGTTAATTTTAATAAAGCCGTTGCAGTGCCGTGACCTTTTCGAAACCAGATTACAAAGTTGGTATTATGACGTTCTATAATAAATGTGAATATTTGATTAAATGCAATTTTTTCCAGCAGTTTGGCTAGTACTGGCAGGATACTTATGAGCCGAAGTTCATTATATGTTTGTGGATTATTAACTTTTGCCAAAGGTACAACAATAGCTTTTTTTCATATGTCTAGAAAGTATCATTGAAGATATGAACTAGATACGGTGTTATGTATGGGGTGCCATATTTAATCATGTCAATGGATATCCCGTCTATTCCTACAGCTTTAGATTTTATATCTCTTATGGTTTGATCAACCTCTGAAATAAAAACGAATAATAATTGGATAAGTCAGCATCTGCAGTGTTTGATAAGAAATTGCTAGCAAAAGAAGATTGATCTGATTAATATTTTGTAAATGAACTGGAATTGAAACAGTGGGTTTTTGGAGCATATTCATATTTTGAAAAACTAACCAAAAATTTCTGTTTTTTGTTTGTTTAACTTCATACTCAATACATGCTTTTTTCTCGTCTTATTGCTGCGGTAGTGTAATTTCTAAGTTGTTTGTAATTATTATAAGTACTTTCTGTGTGGTATTTCTTAAATTTTGTGTATGCATTGTTACGAAGTGAAATTAGTAATTTAATTAAATCTGTTAACCAAGGGGCTGAGGGTCTAGACACTCTAATAGTGTGCACAGGTGGGTGAAAGTCATACAGTTATAACAAGAAAGTGTTTAAAAGATCAACTTTGTCATTAATATTTATCTCTTTAATAATTCGATACCAAGGAATTTGTTGTAAATCGTTACTAAATGCAACCTTACAAAACTTATTAAAATTACGATACGTAATCACTTTAGGAACAAATATAGGTTTAGATAATTTACAAGTGATTACATAATGATCACTTACATTGTGCAAATTAAAAACCTGAGTAGAATGCAAGATATTTTCGTTTGGAAACGCGACATCAATATAATGTACTATGTTCAGTTACCCTAGTAGGTTCAGAGACAATTTGTTTTAATTGAAACATTTGACATACAGAGTTAATCATATGTACTGGTTTAGAATCTAAGTGTAGCATGTAAATATTAATATCTCCTAAGCAAACTGTGTAAATCAATACTAGGTACAATTTTACTTAACATGTCTTCAAATTCGTTTACAAATTGTGTACATAGTAAATTTGGACTTCGGTATATAACTCCAACTGCGATTTTACGATTTTTTACTTTTATTACAACCCATAAATATTCGAAATTGTACTAAGAGTTAAAGATTAAGAATTTTGAGTATGTGAAGTTAGATTTAATATATAAAGCTACTCCACCTCCTCTCATTGGACGATCACAACGTAAAAAATTATAGTTTGATATTTCGAAATTATAAGATTCAATGCTTTCATTTAACCATGTTTCAGACATACAAAAATTTTCATAATTATTATCCACTACATGTTCCTTTAATTCATTAAAACCTGTAGTTGAAGGATCGTACATTAAGATGCCCAAAGTTAAAAAAAGAATTGTACATAAGATGTGATTATTGACAAGTTGAACAAGGACAAAAAAAAAAAATAAAAAAATTCATTTTAATACAAAAATCAATGGAAAGAAAAACTTCGCACGTAAATATATATAAGAATATATAAGAATTGTCAATAGAATTAACACTTATATCTACGTCTATTTTTGTTTGAACATATCTGCAACCTGCAACAAATTTATCTATGTCTTCATTCAATTTTTGTGGAATGCCACATACTCGTATGTAGTTACGGCGACCATATTGCTGCAAATCTTCAAGATCAAATTTTAGTTTATCGTTTTCTTTGATGAGTTGATCATTTTGTAACGTTAACAAATTAGTTTGTTGTTGTAACTTAGCGGAAAATTAATCAACAAAGATTCTAAAAGCGAATTTCGAGTATGCTGTTGTCAGGCTGTGATTACCGTTAGAGGTGGCAACACTCGTTAGTAAACAGTAAGCAATATTTTCCATAATTTATGAAATTATTTCATGAAAATATCGTTAACCCTTAAAATGAGTATTTTAGAATTATAAAAACATAGAGTCACTATAACAGTTCTTAAAGATAAAAGGATGATTAGAAAACAAAATATTGCTAAAAAATGGCACTATTTTGCAATTTTCATTGGGAGTTGCTGAATTAATCAGTTCTCCTACAGGGTGTTTTTTGATTTCCGTTAATCCTTCGCATCTCAGGAAGTTATACTGCTTAGCTGAGGTATAATATACTATATTATGAATGTATGTTGGGCAACCGTATAAAGACCCATTTTCTAAAATTCAGCAAATCAAGGCACAATAGAGAAATTTCAAGCTTTCCACCACGAGAGATCCTTAGCAACTCTTAACAAAAAAAACCAGCATCCTAAATGTCCGTATTTACTATGACAAGTTTGGGTAGAGAATTTTAAATCAGGACAAAAATTATTCCAAGTGCTTAATTTCAGAAACGTTTACTTTGTAAGTAAAATGCAATTATACTTGTTGGGATTAAATATTAAGCCATCCTTTTTACATAATTCAATTAGCTTATTGATGTCAATGCTAGTTTCAAGATCAATGATCAAGTTTGCAGAAACATTCGTTTTAGCTGCTACTGACATACCACAACCACTACTTTTTTTACTTTTTTATCGGTTCTAATTGAATTAAATTTACCAATCCTCTAAAATTGTAGTTGTAGATAATGTATGTGAATCCTTTAGTGGATGAACGAAATTAAAGACCACTACCATGGTTTTAATTTGCCGACGCGACGTTTGTGCTATCGTGCTATCGTACTTGTTCATGTATATGTATTTATTTCTGTATTTTCGTTGCATGAATAAACAGAAGCCTTGAAAAAGTCCGCGTAGGCCGGGCGAAACGTCGGCAAGTGAAAACTAGGATGGTGGTGTTTAATTTCGTCCCTCCACTTCAAAGAATCCTCTCAAGGATATAATTATCTCAACTATCAGTTCTACATACATATATTATTGTTTTTAAGAATAATTCGCTATCACGACAATCACTTTCAATTACATAACCACATCGTAATCAGCTAACAGAACGTTGTTACACCTTTATACTCAGAAATACGTTTATTTAGTTGAAGACGTAGATTATTTAATGCTTTGTTTGATTTAAGGTTAGAGCAGATGCCATAGATATTTTAGATTCAGTAAAATTCTTTGAGATAATCTTATTTCGTTTACACTATCCTCCAAATTATAGGTAGTACCTATTACATGATTTAAGTGAAATAACTTCGTGTTCCGACTTAGCGCACTTTTCCTCAAAATCATGAACTGTAAGAAGAAAGCTCAACATGTTAGCAAATATTGATTAATTGTATATTCCATTAGATTAGACCAGGGGTGCTCAAACGGTACTTTTGAGTATTATGAGTAAATTGTTTGGGTGTATGTGGTTGAGGGTATTTTTTTAGGGAATTTTTTTGGGGGGGTTTGTTTTGGTGGTGCGCGTTTGACAAGAACATTCGAGACTTCGTTCACGCCGATATAAATGTTGCGCTTGCAAGAATTTGAGTCAGCCTGAAATGTAACTTGAAGGCAATACTACGTCGATACAAAGTTTATTGTCAAATAGTACAAAATGAGTGCAGCGAAGAAATGTAAAACGTAACATTTTAATAACAATTGGGAGGAAGAATTTTTCTTTTGTATGGTAAAGGATAAGTGCATTTATCTCACTTGTCGTGCGTCAGCTACAATACCTAAGCGTGGTAACTTAGAGAGGCATCATAAAACGGTTCATAAAAACTATGAAAAGGATTTTCCGCCACAGAGTGAATTAAGAAAACAAAAAGTAAGTGATTTGATATCTAGTTTGAAAAAAGAACAAACCATGTTCACAAGATCAGCCAAACAATCAAAAACTGCTACGATCGCGTCATTTCAAATATCTCATATATTGGCGAAACACAAGAAACCATTAGAAGATGGATCGGTTGTGAAGGGAGCATTTATTGAGGCGGATGAGACTTTATTTGGAGATTTTAGAAATTATGTCTGCTATTAGAGAACTTCAATTATCTCATCCGACTGTCACAAGGCGTATTGAAGTCATGAGTCAGGACATGGTAGATAAACTAAAACATGATATCATGGAATGTACATATTTCTCTTTACAGTTCGACGAATCCACCGATACGACAGACACTCCCCAGCTCTGTATTTTATTCGGATGGTATTCAATGACATGTCGGCTAAGGAAGAGTTTTTGACAACCATTCCTCTGAAGGGAACGACCCGTGGTGGAGATATACAGGGTGTTTCTGACAGGTGTGTTCATGGCTTTACCAGAGGTTTTCTGGCTTAAAATAGACCGTTTGACACCAATTTACCTATAAGCAAAAGTGCACCATAAGGGCGTCAAACTTTCCAAAAAATATTGTATATTAGAAATAACTCGAAAACGGTTTGACGGATTTTGTTCCGCTTTCGTATGCTGGTTGACGTTTCTCTGTGTATTGTGGACAAATTTCTGATGCCAGGAAAAGTTACTTTCATACGGGCACTGTCAAATAAATGATAATATTTTAACAACCGTCCACGATACAAAACCAAAATAATTCTGACAAATAAAACGAACAATTTGAAAACTTTCTTTCTTTCTTGTTAAATTTCGCTAATGTTATTACTTCAATCAGAAAAGAATTTAAATTATATTCCTGAAACACGCATCCATTCGCTGTAAAATTCAAGTAGACTAAGTGCTATCGATCAAATCTATCATTTTGTGACATTAATTTCGGATCTTCCAAGGTACTCACCTTTCTATTTTGCGATTAACTACTTAAAAAATGGACTACACATTTGCCGAAGAGACTGATATGTGTTAGTGTTCTTTTGCAGTGGCAATTATGGGAGAGCGGAGGTTTACCAAAAGTGTTCCCAAATCGGATTAGACATGATCGCATAGCCAACTAGCAGTCTACGAATTCCTAAGCGAACTAGCGCCTTGCATAGATATGATTTAAATTTTTTTGTGATTGATTTATTAACATTAGTGCCATTTAACAAAAGCGAAAAAACTTTTCAAATTGTTCATTTTATTTGTCAGAATTATTTTGGTTTCGTATCATTGACGGTTGTTAAAATATTATCATTTATTTGACAGTGCCCGTATGAAAGCGACTTTTCCTGACATCAGAAATTTGTTCACATTACACATAAAAACGTCTTCGGAAGCAGACAACCCACATACGAAAGCGGAACAAAATCCGTAGAACCGTTCTTGAGTTATTCCCAATATACAATATTTTTTTTGTAAAGTTTGACGCCCTCTAGCGCCCTAATAGTGCACTTTTCGATATAGGTAAATTGGTGTCAAAGGGTGTATTTTGAGCCAGAGAACCTCTGGTAAAGCCATGTACACACCTTTCAGAAACACAATGTATATGAAGTTTTCTTAAATTGTAACAAACTACGAGCTACCAATAGACAGGGTGTCTCAGATAGCATTATATGCATGGGGATCTCGCTTATTATAAAAGATACAGATTTGGTTAAATTAGACGAATTATTCTTCGGTATTAGAGAAGATTATCGCCGTTTTTAAATTTAAAAAATTCTATCTAGTTCAAGAGCTATAACGAAAATCCGAAAAAGCGCCAATTTCTTTTTTCCACATAACTAATTGTCTTAATCAAAACATTATTTTTATTGGCACTTTCTTAGGGCACTTTTCTGCGTAGAATTTAAATATTTTTTTAGATTTTGTTTTTCACTTTTCGTTTTTGAGTTATAACTATTAAATTACGTTTTTCTTATGGAACGTCAAGTAGGCTTTGGAATAGTTCGATGCGGTTTTTTTCCTCTTTCCAATGATATGAGATATGGAATATTTATTTTGAAAAATAAACTGTAAAACTAAAAAAACGTTTTTAATTTAATTTAAATTAATAAGTTGGCTATGAAAACAAATACATCGTTGTTAATAACAAAATGTTTGATAAACTACAAAAATTAAGAACTAATTAAATTAATCACCAACTATTTACAAAAAATTCTCAAATAATTGACCATTATTATTTAAACATAGCCGTGATCTCCGCACTGTTGACATAACGGCATTGCGTAACTTACGACGTGAAATACTGCGAAATGATGCAAGAACTGCTTCACGAAGGTCTGCAACATTTTCATATGTTTCAGTGTAAACTTCATTTTTAACATAACCCCAAAGAAAAAAGTCTAACGGAGTTAGGTCCGGAGATCTTGCTGGCCATAACCACAATTACCAATCCACGAATTAGAAAATCGATTATTAAGATATTCGGTGACTATGTTAGAATTATGCGGTTGAGCGCCGTCTTGTTGAAACCAAATACCTACAGATTCGATCAACGGTAAGTCATCAATTCTATTTTCCAGATCCGTTTGTAATAAATTCAAATACCTTGCACTGTTTAATGTATCGTCAAAAGTATAGGTCCAATAATTCTGGTATTTAAAATGCCACACCACACGTTAAAACCAAATCTAACTTGAAAACGGTTTTGTCTAACAGCGTGAGAGTTTTCAGTTTCCCCCTTAGCTGGAAAATTTGCATTATTTTCGCAGTGGTTGATATACCATTGACAAAATTGCATTCTTCTATCATAATCAGCAACTCTAAGTACTTGTACTTGTAAAATGTAATACTTATAAGGATGATATTTATGACGTCTTAAAATTCTTTGTGCAGTCGCTTTTGAAATGCCTGTATTCCGTTCTATTCTCTTAGGGACGTAGAAGAATTTTCAGTCACACATTGCAAAACGTTTAATTGTACTTCTTCGTCAACTAATTTTGAGTTTCTAGTAGGTTAGAAAAAGAACCATTCAAGTTTATTATTAATTTTTTTAAATACAAAACACCAAATTTTTTTTTTTTTAAAAAAAAAACCAAAAAAAAAACTTTTCCTCAGTAGAGTTCTTGTGACAAACAATGTAGCAACTCAACATGTCAAATTTTTCATTATGGCTATATGAATTCATGATTTTAAAGATACTTATCACGAAACGTAAACACAATCTAATAATTTTGCTGACAGGCCGGTTCGCTTTTGTTTTCTATGAGTTAACTTGATACTGTCGGTTACCATGAATTGATGAATAATTTATTACTTGCTGCCAATTAATTCAAATTGCGTTAAATACGATTTTTAAATTTTCGAGCTTATTTTTCAAAATAAATATGACATATCTTATATCATTGGAAAGAGAAAAAACCGCATAGAACTGTTGCAAAGCCTACTTGACGTTCCATAAGAAAAACTTTATTTAATAGTTCTAACTCAAAAACGGAAAGTAAAAACAAAATCTAAAAAATATTTAAATTCTACGCAAAAAAGTGCCCTAAGAAAGTGCCAACAAAAATAATGGGTTGATTAAAACAAAAGAGTTATGTGGAAAAAAGAAAATGGCGTTTTTCGTATTTTCGCCATAACTCCTGAACTAGATAGAATTTCAATTCAATTTCAAAACAGCTTTAAACTTTTCTAATACCGAAGAATAATTCATCTAATTTAACCAAAACTGTATCTCTTATAATAAACGAGATCCCCATGTATATAATGCTATTTGAGAACCCAGAAAAAAATGTGCATACACCCAAGCACCAGCAATGACTGGAAACAAAAACGGTTTTGTGGTATTGTGTCGAGCTAATGACGATTTCCCTTCATTTTTTCTTTCCATTGCATTTTAAGTTTTGTGTTCAAAAGTTCTAAACACAGAGGAAATTATGGGCATTGCAACAAAAATTGTGAATTATATCCGTGCACGTAGCTTGTAACGGCGGCTTTTAAATTGCAGTTGGAAGATAGTGAGTCAGCTGAACACACTGATTTAGTTCTTCACACGGACGTCAGGTGGTTGAGTCGCGGAAAAATCCTAGAAAGGTTTCAAGAATTATTGCCCGAAATAACAGCTTTTCTGGACGAAAGAGGTGATGACACTCAGATGCTGAAAAATGGAAAATGGCTGACTGATTTGGCATTTTTGACTGACATCACAATGCACTTAAACACCATTAACTTGGAGCTTCAGGGCAAAGAAAAAACTATTATTGAGATGATAAGCGCATTAAAAAACGCATTCAAAAGTAAATTGCAACGTATGATAGATCAACTGAAAAGATAAAGATCTGAAACATTTTCCGTCTTTGAAAGCAAGGATTCCTCAGTTGAATTATGATATCTATGAGGCAGAATTATCAAATATTTTGGGACAATTCGAAATACGTTTTTATGATTGCAGTCCTTTTCGTGTAAAAATCATTGAGGAATTAGCTACTGAAATAGGAAGTCAGTTTAATATGGACTCATATTCTGTTGAAAATGAGTTGGTGCAGATTATATCAGATATACATCTCAAAGCTACAACATCTGATACAAAATTCTGGTGTTGTATATCTGAAGATAAATATCCGAATCTAAGGTATATCGCCCTGCAACTGACGGCAATGTTTGAGTCAACTTACTTGTGCGAGTGTGCATTTTCTTAAATGAAGATAATTAAGTCAAAATATCGCAATCGACTAACTGACGAACATATGTCATCATGCTTGTGATTAAAGCTCAGTGGTTACGTATCATCTTATGAAAAGTACGCTGAGGACATGCAGTGCCACGCTTCAACATCCAAAGTCATTCCTTAGTTTTAACTTTTTAAGTTTTTAGTTTTTAAGTTTAACACCAGAACTCTTTTGTTTTGTAACAACTAATAAACTCGTAATTTTGAATAATTATGAGTTTTTTCATTGATATTTTAGAGAAGAACCTAACTAAACCTAACCCAAACCTTGACTAAAATAATGCATATTGTGCGGAAAACTAATATCTATCTATGCCACGATACACCTTACCTACCTACACGGCAACCCTGAATCACACGTAGGTACTTGCAGCCTCTCAAAGTCGATAGTAAGTAGTCTAACAATATTGAGGTAGATCGCCAGCAGTTCAAGTTTGAGCGCCCCTGGATTAGAATAACCATATTGGGGTTCATTACACAACTCAAAATACCAAAGATGTCCATTTGCTTCCCAACTCTTAAGACAAGAAATATCATGCCATAATACAATTATGACACCTACATTATTACATCAAAAAATTGTAAGTAAATTTTTATTTGAAAAAAAAATGTGTTTTTTCAAAAATATTTAAAAAATAAAGTAAAAGCGACCTTCTTTAAAATGCCCTAACGTAGCATGTCTGAATTGTTGATAATTATGTTTTGTTCTAACACAAAAGTTTAAATATGTTAGGTATGCACATTTAATAGTAATTTTAGTCCCTTATTTTGGAGTTAACTACAAATGAGATTCAAAATGAAACACAAAATGTGTGTTAAAAAAATTGACCAAAGCAATAAGAAAAAATAAAATGCAAAAAAATCATTTAAATTTTAAAATTATTTTTAGTTTTACAAAGAAAATTTATTTTCCTAATAAATGGCGTCAGACTTACGCACGCTATTTGAGACAAAGTTATCCAAATGCGTTGTATAAAAACAATTTACGTAAGCAGGGGTGTAATAACGCACTAACTGAAAATTTACAATGTACAAAATTTATC
Source organism: Abscondita cerata (assembly GCA_030710515.1). Classification (NCBI taxonomy): domain Eukaryota; kingdom Metazoa; phylum Arthropoda; class Insecta; order Coleoptera; family Lampyridae; genus Abscondita; species Abscondita cerata. The sequence continues at coordinate 61,018 of JALBCR010000927.1, forward strand.
TCTAAGTATATTGACTGCACCAACTCGCCTAATATCTTTAGTCGTTTGCGCTATAACTTTTTATAATTATTAAACGATTTTTAACGGCACTCAGTTTTAATTAAACATTATGTTGTGACTGAATTTCTAAATAAAATTAATATTTTTAGTATTATGTAAATATAGATCTAATGTTATTTAATATGAAACTCAATTAATAAAACGTCATGTGTTATTTATCACTCTAATTTAAGACGTAGAGATGTAATTTATGAATTTGGAGGAAGAATCGCTAAAAGTTTTATTATTCTTTCACGTAGTTATTCCACATTTTTTTCTGTGCACAATAACTTGTATATGAATATTTATATTCCAATCCGTCGTATAAGAGAGATTTCTTTACTGGTATTTGATATTGTTTTTTCCATTACACACTTTGAATTTCTTATTTCAAATGTTGCATTAAGATTTTTTAATTAAAAATCAAGATTTTTCGTCTACCTTTACTTAATAATGTTGCATATTGGCCAAGCAATAAAGACCATAATTTCAATGTAATTTAACTACTCTACGAAAAATCAAAACGGGCTATTAAGTGATTAAAAAACAATAATAGAAAATTTAGTTAAAAAGAAATTATTCTCATTTGGCAGAAAATTTGATAAAAATAGTTATTGTCAATTTGCCTTCTCGATTCAAATGGTTTGCATCTTATATCTATAAATAATCTGTCAAAATCAAATATAAAATTTCAAATGCAAATTAATTTATTCGTGAATTTCCCCGAAGATCATTGATCAATCCTATTTGATTTATTAACATAATCATCATCTTAATATAAGTATCTATGTATAACATAGTAGATAATAAATACTATTGCGATTGAAAAAACAAAATGTACGCAATTTGTATTTGAAATATTACCGATTTCTTTAATATTTCAAACAAAATTGGATAGGTATTTTTAATTTTAACATATTCGTTGCTTATACATTTGTTAGTATAGTACCTACACTTAAATTATAATTGAATCTAATTTAAAACAATACAAATAAATCCAGTAATCGGCAAACCTGTAATTCCAAAAAGAAATAAATTTGAGATACTTGATAACACATGAGAACTGTTACCATTTACTATCTTTCAAAAATAAACACACATAGTGTGGTAGGAGCAACGTATAGAAAAATTAAAAAATTTATTAATTTATCATTCTTTAAAATTAAGTGACAACATAAAGTTTTGTCATAGGGCGGTATTCATAGTTACTTCAAGCATTTACTTGACAAAGATCTTCTTATTCTAATTCTTAAGATGATCTTATTTTGTATATCAGTTTTTTCTAGCCCTTCTAGGTGGATGAATACAATCAAGTTGTCACACGCCGAAGTTTGCCCCTGGTGCGTAGGGTTTATCAACTCAAACAATAAGTTGTATTCAATTACTCATTGATGGAAAGGTCACACACGGATTAAAAAACAACAAAACAGTCACTATATATAAGTTGTGAGCAAAAACGATATTTGAATTGAAAGATAAACAAACAAACCCAACTTGGATTTTTTTTTGTCGTTTGTATCAAGTTGGGTTTGTTTGTTTGTCTTTTAATTAAATATCGTTTTAGCCACAACTTATATATATATATATATATGTATGACTGTTTTGTTGTTTTTAATCTGTGTGTGACGTTTCCATCAATTGATGGTAAATTTGAGACTACCAACTTGTAACTGTTATGAGCCTTGATAAAGCCCTACGCACAGGGGGCGAAACGTCGACGTTGACAACATATTGAGTTGTTGTTTCATTCACCTCCACCTAGAAGGGCTCGAGAAGAGCAAACTGTATACAAAATTTATAATCTTGGAGGAATACTCACCTGATGATCTTTATAATTCAGAGTCCTGAAATAAGCAAATCTTATTGTTTTCCTAATAAGACCATCTTGGCCAAGCAAAACTTTTTTGAAGATCGTCTTATTACATTTCATAGTGACATCTTGTTGGACCAAAGACGAGACTTAAGAATCACTGATTTCATAAACAAAAATTTATTCTCATTTGAGTTCTTATTTGCTAATAAGACAATCTTCAATTAAGTTCAGCCCGACCTCAACTTGAGAATTTTCTTTATGCTGTGATTGTCATAAATCAACTGTCACAAAACCGACAAATAAAATATGGAAGAATATTTCTTTTTTTCTGAAGATTCGGATAGTGACGATGATAATGGTGGGGTTAGGCGTTTGCCGAAGCGCTATATTAGAGACGCAATCAATCCATTTGAACGATATCGCGATGACAAGTTTAAACGGAGATACCGGTTTAGTAAGGTTGCTGTTCTTCATGGATTGTTACCTTTGGTGCAAGGAGCACTTCAGAAAAACAGCAATAGAGGCCTTCCAATACCACCAGTGCAACAGGTTCTAATTTGTTTGAGATTTATTGCAACCGGAAGCTTTCAAGTAAGCGTATATAATTCAAACAAAGTAATTACTGATTATACTAGAATTTTTTTTTATTACATGCAAATCCGCTGCAGTCCGCGGACTAAGAACCGACATGCTAACCGTTAAATAATAAATAAAAATAGAAGATTAAAATATGTAAGATAGATAGGAAAGTTAATATTGCAGGTAGTTAGGTTACCGATTGATACGAAATGCATTTAATAAAAATTCTAGTTTAGAAATATATATTTTTTATTTTTGCTTTTAAACCTTTCCTTTAAGTGAATTTTTCTTTTAGGTTGTTGGAGACCTCGTGCACTTGTCGCAACCAACCATTTCCCGAATTATATTTCGGGTCTCTGTATTATTGGCAAGATTGCTGCGTCAATATATAAAATTACACACAGCTAATGACGCCCGTTTGGAAAATAGAAGATTGTTTGCAGAGTTGGGAAGAAATAGAGCAGCAGTTAATGGACTTCCTGCTATTGACGGAGCAATTGACTGTACCCATGTTAGATTAACCCACACTGTTCTTCAAAGATTCCCGGAAGCTTACCGAAACAGAAAGGGATATTTTCGTTAAATGTCCAAGCTGTGGTTGGGCCACGAATGGAATTTTTGGATATCGTTCCTGAATGGGCAGGCAGCGAACATGACAGCCGAATTTTTAGAAATTCTATGATGCATATGCAATATGCCACGAGAATTTTGGATGGTTGTCTAGTGGGAGATAGCGGATATCCATGCTTGCCTTTTTTGTTAACACCAATTTTAAATCCGCAGGATAATGCGGAAGAAGTTTATAATACGTCCAAAGACGAACCCGGCAAATAGTAGAACGGACGTTTGGTATTTGGAAACGAAGGTTTCTGTGTTTGTCAAAAGGTCTTTCAAACAGGCTGATATGTACTACTTCAATAATTGTTGCGTGTGCTGTTTTGCATAATTTATCTTTAATGATCGATCATGATCTTCCACAAGATGTTGAAAATATAGTTGAAGATGAAGAAATACCTGTAGATCCTCTACAATGACAACCAGCAGAAGGGTTGGCCGACGTAGAGTGCTTATAGAACAATTGTATATGTAGGAATAAAAATAATAAAACAGATTCTGCGAATTAATTACTCGCATAAAGTTTTAATGAATCTATTTATTCTTCATAGACAATATGACAAAATTGTGGCAAGAACAATCTCAAAACTTCGACGTTTGTCAAACACAGTAAATAATTGAGCAATTGTCAAATCACATGGTTCCATGACTAACTAATACAAATTATGTGAAGGCAATGTGATTTTTAATAATTTTTGCGATTATTTCGAAAAGTTGACGAGTTAGCTATACCACTATGATATATCAATTTGAAGACATTTTAATTGTCTATCAGAATTTCAAGTAATATACAGGGTGTTCTATTTGAAAAAATAAAGTTTTATTTTTTTGTATGTCACGTCAAAATCATTAATTTTAAACCGCCCTGTATAGAATAAAACAAATTTATTTAGGTAGCTGTTAAATACAAGGCTTTAGCAAACTGCATCAAAAATTTCAGCCTTAGATGGGTTCAAATAGCAGCTAAATTTAAATTTTGGTGGGATCATATTTTGAAAAAAATAACCTAAAACAATTATTATCTTGAAAACCGGTGTAGATAGGTATAGACAACCATGCAGAAAAATTATCAGTAAGAAATTCCGATTCTAAAAAGTAAATAATGTATAGGGTGTTTCATTTAAAATTAACAAGTTGTTATTACTTTTGAGTAGAAGCGGCAACACCGCCAAAATAAAAATATTTTATAAAGATAGATAGTGTCTATTTATAGCAATAATAGCCAAATTTTCAGATTACTCCTATGCCTCGTTTTCCATAAACGTCTAACCTACCATCAACCATCAATGACCCTGTATATGGGTCACTTGAGATCACTAGGAAATACATTCAATCAATTAACACCCAAACAAGCAGTGGTATCAATTAAATTCCATAATTCAACCACAACAAAATATTCTTTAAAAAAATGTGGCCTTTAAACTATTGCGGAACAAACAATAACAATTTTTAACCAAATAATTTTATTTATTAGCAAAATTTAACGTCGTTTATTTAGTTACAGAATACGTAAGTTTCGACGAGTATTTTCTTTGTAATCATCCATTTATATACATAATACGACATGAAATAAATGGAGTTTTACTTGTTGGTAAGTACACAAATCCCATTGGAACTAAACTGACATAAATATATGAAGTATAGTGAAGATAAATTTAAAGGTGTATATTAACTCAAAAATAACATCATAATGTTATTTTATTATGCTTTATTATATCTTTTAATGCATTTATTTATATAGACTTAATGCTGTTAACTTGAAAGTTTATTTACCAAATCTTTAAAATCCTTTCGTTGTACTAAAGTTGTATTCATGTTATAACATATTCTTCTTGTAAGGCAAAGACGTGCGGTGAATTGTTTTTCGAGATAATTAATCGCGCGCCTCGTTGTTGACCTTAGGTTAAGTGCACCGATTAAATATTTAAATAATTTTAAATATTGAATTATTAGACTTTAATTTACTTTGATTTTCAACTAATGTAACTAACTTAAGTTATAACCAACCCCCATTATAACAAACCCAACAACAAATACCCTGTAGCGGTCACCAAAATTTTAGAAACCATTTAACCCTACTTATTATTCCCATAACCAATCACTTACACCCCAACAACCTTCAACCACAGTTTTTTATGTAAACATAGTAGCTCACTCTGATAACCCGCCGATAATACAAACTAGCGACAGCGATGACATGGAAGAAGATAGAAAAACCAATGTAACAAAAAAAAACAGAAAACGGTCAACCAAACTGCCGAACTTATTCATTCGATGATGTCGCAAGCCATAACTCAAAATCGATTCCCACCAATATATGAGTATAACATAGCAGCAACAAACCTTCAGAGTTCTGAAAGAAAAGATAATACAGCCAAAGTTATTAAGAATGATTGAGAACATTGCTAAAGTTGTAGAGAATGAGCAATACCATAGCAAAACCATACAGTTAAAATTGACCCACTCACTTCAAAAACATCGAAATATTATCAAACACTTAAGAGAAGAAAAAATTGTCCACCACACATATCAGCCCACAGAAGAACGGGCATACAGAGTAGTGATTCGATATCTCCATCACAGCATTGCGATGGATACAATTAAAGAACTCCAAAAACTTAACCATAAAGTTTGAAAGATAACGAACATAAAGCACAAAATGGCTAATATACTAAGAATCGGGATATGGAGCGCAAATGGGTTAATAAATCATAAACAAGAATTAATAGCTTTTTACAACTAAATAAAATCGACATTATGTTAGTGAGTGAAACCTATTTTACTACAAGAATCATGTTTCGTATACCAAATTATTCCATCTACAATACAAACAATCCAGATGGCACTGCCCATGCAGGATCCGTAGTTATTGTTAAAAATTCCATATCACATTCTGAAGTCAAACACTACCAAATTTACACAGGCTACAAATGTCAAAATCCACTTTTTTTTCGTTGGACCTTCGTTATCTCAGCTATCTACAGTCCTCCTAGACATAACATCTCTATTATCCAAATAATAGTTTATTCTCTACTCTGTGTAGTAAATTTCTTTTGCAGGTGGCGACTGGAATGCCAAGCACGCCCATTGGGGTTCAAGAATTACATCAACAAAAGGTCGTAATCTATTACAATTAATCACACACAATACCTTCACTTGCCACTCCTCTGGAGTAACTAGTCAGACTTAAATAAACTTCCCGACTTACTGGATTTTTTATATCTCCCATAGCATAGCAACCAATTGCATAACGGTAGAAACAAATAATGACCTGTAGTCAGACCATTCGCCAGTCGTAATAAACTAGTACCTCAACTATCAAAAAATCGCTCAATCCCAAACAAGGGTCGACACAAACAAACTGGGAATTTTTTCAACAATACTTGGAAGACAATACAAATCTTAAACTACGAATAAAAAACCCCTTCAAAAGGCTGCCTGGGAGTCAACCCGTATCGAAACAAACCCTGAGAAATCTACTAATAGTTAAAGATCTGATTACGAAAAAGAGGAGAACCAGAGGAAAGTGGCAGAGGACACGTAATCTTGCTGATAAAGCTATTTACAATCGTCTAACCCATAAATTTCATAACCTTTTACGAGAGATAGCATTATTTATTTGGTATTTAACAAACCTAAAACAAGAGGACCACTCAATCTGGAGAGGAACAAAGAACTTTAAAAAACCCCAAGTACCCAAAAGACCTATCCGGAGAGCAAAAGAAACATAGGCAAGATCTAATCTTAATAAAGCAACTACTTTTGCAGAGCATTTATCCGAAGTTTTTACTCCCTTTGAAGCCATCACAACCCATGAAGATAACAAAATAGACGAATTTCTAGACATCCCGTGTCCAATATCACTTCCAATCAAACCGTTTACTCCTGCCAAAGTAATATTTGAAATTTATAAACTAAACCAATTTAAGGTGCCAGCTCATGATTTAATAACAGGAAAAATACTAAAAATGCTGCCCAAGAAAGCTATATTACTAATAACCACAATTTTCAACCGGATGCTAAGTCTCTCATATTACCCAATCACTTAGAAGTGTGCACATATATTAATGATACCCAAACCCGGTAAGGAATCAAAAAGTGTGACTTCGTATCGGCCAATAAGCATTTTGCCAACAATCAGCAAATTATTTGAGAAACTGTTTCTTAAAAGACTTCGCCAAGATACAGACATATTTCAACACCTACCACAAAACCAATTTAGATTTAAAGAAGGTCACTCAATCACACATCAAACGCACAGAATAATAAACGAGATCTTCTCTAGAAAAAAAAAAGTATTGCACTGCTACGTTCCTGGATGTGTCTCAAGCTTTTTACAAGGTATGGTACACAGGGTTGCTATATCAACTAAAACAGTTATTACCAAGCTACTATTACTTGCTCATTAAGTCATACGTAACAGACCGCTATTACTCCGTCAGTTGTGATAACCAACTATTCTTATATTACGCTAGCAAATCCGGTGTTCCACAGAGGAGCCTACTGGGCTCTCTCCTCTACCTTGTCTGTACTGCTGACCTGCCAGAAAATGACAGCACATGAACCAAAAAGTGTGACTTCGTATCGACCAATAAGCATTTTGCCAACAATCAGCAAATTATTTGAGAAACTGTTTCTTAAAGGACTTCGCCAAGATACAGACACATTTCAACATCTATCACAAAAACAATTGGAATTTAGAGAAGGTCACTCAACCACACATCAAACGCACAGAATAGTAAACGAGATCTTCTCTAGAAGAAAAAAAGTATTGCAACGCTGCGTTCCTGGATGTGTCTCAAGCTTTTTACAAGGTATGGTACACAGGGTTGCTATATCAACTAAAACAGTTATTACCAAGCTACTATTACTTGCTCATTAAGTCATACCTAACAGACCGCTATTACTCCGTCAGTTGTGATAACCAACTATTCTTATATTACGCTAGCAAATCCGGTGTTCCACAGAGGAGCCTACTGGGCCCTCTCCTCTACCTTGTCTATACTGCTGACCTGCCAGAAAATGACAGCACTTTGACTGCTACCTTTACTGACTACACGGCAATACTTTCTACCTCAATATAATCAGCACATGGTTAGATATATGGCGAATAAAAATCAACCAATCAAACTCAGTCCAAGTAACATTCACTACAAAAGCCAGTGTTTGCCAGCCTGTTAGCATCTAAAATACTCCAATACCAGTAAAAACCGATGTAAAATACTTGGGGCTGCATCTTGATCAGCAACTCACATGGAACAAACACATACAAACTAAGCGTTAACAACTAAATATTAAATACCGTGAAATGTTTTGGCTCCTTGGTAGAAAGTCAAAGCTATCGATCCGAAACAAGTTGTTACTTTACAAAATAATGCTGAAACCAATTTGGACTTTTGGTATACAGCTTTGGGGTGTGCAAAACCGACCAGAATAAAAACGCTGCAACAATTTCAATCAAAAACACTCCGCGCAATAGTTGACGCGCATTGGTTTGTAACCAATTAAACTATCCACGAAGATCTAGACGTACCATTCGTTGTCGATGAAATCAAAAATTTGCGATAAATTACCACTACTTATCATCCACCAGTACGGCGACTGAAAAAACATGGCCTGAAAATCTCACGAACTTCCTATCACTGCTTTCCCTAGCATCACATTTACTGAATACTTTTGTTGCGTAGATTGTAAATTAACAATATTGCCAATAAAAAATGTTATAACATAGAAACACTTTCGAGCATTAATATCGCAATTACTGCAAACATTTTGAAAGTGAAATTGTATACTTATAATATGTAAACCAAAACCAAAATTGTATACTTGTAATATGTACTTTTTCGAAAACAATTGTTCAAGCAACGTTTCGGACAGCAATTTGGTACGCTAACGATAGTAGCAAATAAAAAACTAAAATCAAAAACAAATGCAGAAAAGTCATAGACTAATAAATAGGCAAGTAATTTAATGTGTTGCAATCTCAACTTCCATTTCCAAATGTTGCATGAAAATTACATCATTCATAGCTGGAATTATAATATACGATACATCTGAATTCTTTTTGAATTCATAAGCCTGTTTATTGATTACATTTTTTTAGATTAATCTTTCGCATTTTAATAACTTCATCATAAAACCAGAAACAAAAAATTGTCCTGGCATGGTAATTTCGCAAATGTAGTAGGGCACTTCTTCCTCTAAACCATCAGAAGACAACAAAATATCCAATTCCATTCAAAATATAAAGAAAGTAAATACAATTCCAATAGTTACGTTATTGAAACAAACAAAATGCAATGTGACGTGTTGTCCTAATAATTTTTTGCATTACAATTCTCGGCGATTCCTCACTTTTTTCATGGTAGAATTTTCCTAGACATTTTCAGTAAGGTATGCAAAAATTTTGCGGCAAGAAATGCTTTTACAAAACCAAAAACGATCCGTACACAAGCTAATCATAATTAAACACTGTGTCCAAGATAAAAATATTAAAAATCTAAAAGCACTTTTTTATGATTTCTCCAAATTCTAAGAGCTCTAGAAAATGACGCTGCCAAAGTTTTAATTTAACATTTCATCTCGGAGAAACCATCAACAACTTTATACATATTTTTATATGGCCTCATACAAAGTTGTTGATGGTTTCTCCGAGATGAAATGTCAAATTAAAATTTTGTAGCGTCATTTTCTAGAGCTCTAAAAGTGACAATTAAAAAACTTTTTAAATTCTTAATATTTTTAAAATAAAAAATGTAAAAACAAAACTTTAGAAATCGTTTTTTGGAAAATCACGAAAATGAAAAATATCATTAAATCAATCTCCATGTAAATATTCTTTTTGTAAATTGAGCCACCTTGTATATTTTACCGTTTTGAAGATCCCCATGCTGTTCATTCTTATCTTGAACACAGTGTACAAACATTAAAAAGGTGAAAAAATTACCAATAACAATTCGGTTAAAGATATTGTAAGAATATTTATCTGAATATTTGGTCAATCGAATTTGTTCTTTTAACCTAGAATTTCTTGATGTTCTGCCAATGTAGAAATAATTACAGTCAGATATCACTATTCTGTAGATAGTCTGGTTTATTCAGTTTGGACCTAAACATCGTAGTAATAGGGAAACTAATTTTGGATTCCATGAACTTTTCTAGTTTTTTAACTCTGGTAATAATGTAACGAAATGAATGGTTTTTGTTTTTGTTTTTTAAATTACATTATTTGTTAACTGTATAGTGTGTTGCTATTATTTAGCCCAAACTCTACTTACTTACTTAACTTAATGCTAAATAAATAAAGATTATTTATATTTATATTTAAGTATACAAACAAGATGTGTAAGATTTAACTTGAGTTTTTCAAGGTATTTATTGTAAATGTCTAAAATTAAATACGTTGGCAAAAGATATTGATAGGTTTATATAGATGTCAAAATTAAAGGGGATATTGTGGTCAAAATGATAAATGTAAGTCACGCCCAAAGAGCTTATTGTCAACAAAAAAATTTAATGTCGTTTTTCCTCATCCATGTGTATATATAACAGAAGCCTTTAAGGTAAATTTAAATCTAGGTGCATTATTTAAAAAGTAAAAAGAATAAATTTCATCAAAAATAAAAAAAGTTGCTAACGTTTCGTCCACTATCGTAACGGGCTCCATATAATAAGCAAACAAAAGTTTAAGGTAGACCGTTACAAGTCAAGCAATCAACTTGTCAACTAAGCCACATTCGAGACTGAAAAGTCTGTGTAATTAGGCAAATTCCTCCTTATATAGAAGAAGAATTGTCATAGATCGTTATGTTCGGTGCTGATTGGTTCAAATTTGTAGAAGAGAGGGTGGAATTAATGAAAGGAATCCACAAAAGTGAAAGTGAAACCCAGTAGCGATTGAGTTGTTGGGATGCTTGATGATTTCTATACTGGCCCTATTAAAGAAAGAGAAGATTTGCGAATCAAAAAGGAATTATCAAAATCTATCTTCGAACCAGTGTTGAAATAGATGCTGAGTCATGGCAGGTGTTTTAGGCTAACACAATGGTGATGTTCCAAAATACGTGTACTAATAGAGCGACCGTTTCACCTATAGTATAGATTAAAGCGCATAAACAAGGCTTACGATATAACCTTAAGAAGAATGTGTGGGAAACTTATCCTTAGGGGAAGGTAAAACTTGTGAGATTTTGTTAGAGGATGTAAAAATTGGTCTAATGCTGTGTGAATGTATGGTAGAAAGACTGGTTTTGTTTCTATCTTAAAAATTCGTTTGTTTGTTTAATTTTCCTCGCACTAATGGAACTCCTTACGATAGTCGGCAAAACGTTAGAACTATGGTCCAATCCCGGAAGAAGTTTTCGTTTTAAACCATGCGGCCGTGGAGCCTCAATTCTTATACATAAATTACTGTTCTTAATATAGGTAGATTCATTATTATTTAGAAATATTTGTGCTAGACTTTTAGAAAAATTTTAAAACACGTTTTCTCAACTTTTTTCTAGAGGGGGCAATCAAACATAAAAATTATTGTGTTAATTTGCCGAAGGTTCGTGTTCGAAGACAAAATCACACAACAATTTTTATGTTTGATTGTCCCTCCAGAAGAAGGTCGAGGAAACGTAATATAAAATTTGCCTAAAATTCTAGCACAAATATTGCTGGATTTTTAATATTAAACCGGTTAATTAAAGTATGAAAATTACACTTTTTATGATTATGTGTTTTTTTAAAATTCAAACAATTTATGGAAATAATTTTAGAGATATTAATAAAAATATACTACTGAAAAAATTTATTGTAACATTTTTAGTAAAAATTTTTTTTTTAAATTATAATAAAAATTTTAAATTACTCACTACTAAATGTTTTAATAAATTCCTCCTTTAAATCTGTTAAAATTACAAAATAAATTTTTAAATTCGATTTAAACTTTCTGTTAGATACTTATATAAACTTTAAATTGATCGAATCCTTGGAGTTTTTAATACTTAATTTAGTTTAGTAGTAGAGCAAAAATGAAACGCCGATTTCTTTGATAATTACTCATGTTTCTGTCTACAAAAAAAACTCACAATTACAGAATAAGTTATTTTGTATTTCGGAATTGAGGTTCATTAAGTTCTGCGTCATAGCAAACCATACGTTGCGGCGTCAAATTATATTTTATTATCCATTGCATTTTCCTCACTTTATTTTCTCTTACGCTAACATGAAATTTTTAAATGCACAATATAATTTTATTTAATAAATTTTATTTTGTAATTCAATTGTGCATTGCATACACTATGCTGTAAACAACAATTCACAGAAACGGAAATAAGTGTGTTTAAATCCTTCCTACAAATATTTAATCCCTGCGATTTTAATATACGAATTCTGAATGCCTTCGAGTATAACAATTCAACATACAGTATCATAAGGATCTCCACAACCACAAAGTTACTAAAATAGAAAAGCTTTATAAATTTTCTGGGCGTTGGCTTCCCGCAGTAAACTCAAGTTCATCCTACAAATTCTTCTTCGTTGTACTTGCATGTATTTTCTGGGCATTGAGTGATCCCCACGAGTTTTTCTCGCTGCTTCTTTCTGAATAGTAAATATCAATATCAGCACAGGATACCGCCAGTAGCTCAGGTACATCCACAAGATTACCAACACATAGTAATCTAAATACAGTGCAACCTTAATAAAGCGAACCTCAGTATAACGATTTCCTCGATTTAACAAATTTTTTGTAATCTCTTTGAATTGTCCATAAGAGTCAATGTAAAATATACCTTTACATTGAAACATTTTTGCGAACCACCTCATTATAACAAATCTATCAGAAAAAAGTGTAAATACCTTTAATTAACAAATTTTGTCAACCCAAAACCTTTATATAATAACGTTTCCACCAATAATGACCGTTAATCTCATAGTATGTGGTTCATGCCGCGACATGTTTCGAAACGTTTTTCGTAAAACAAACAATCGTTGTTTGATGGAAAGTAATGTAAACACTGCTGCTCGTCACTATTGTCAAAGATTCAAGTTGCAATGGCTCAGAAACGTAAAAGGTGTTCCTTATCAGTTGCAGAAAAGCGGGACATCATTAATTATGTTGACAAAAATACTTACGTCGAAAAAAATAGACATAGCTAATAAGTTCGGCATTCCGCAAGTACATTGACTACAATTTTAAAATTTAAAGATAAGTTTACAGAAGGAAGTGGTTTGCCTGGAAACAATAGAAGATTAAAATCATGGGAGTACAAAGACGTAGAGGTATGTGTGTTAAAGTGGTTAAAACAATACCGAGACAAAAAATCTTGCAATCGGAGGCCCTATCCTTCAGGAAAAGGCTCAGCAGTTTGCAGTAGGATTGGGACATGTAGAGTTCCGTGCCAGCAACAGGTGGCTTCAAAATCTCAAAAAACGAAACGAAATTTTTTTCGAAAAATTTGTGGTGTTAGTGATATTGTCAATGAAGAAGTATGTGATGAGTGGAAAGACAAACTGGCAGAGCTGACCGCCGGATTTGATTCCAAAGACATCTTTAACGCCGACGAAACTGGATTTTTCTATAAATGTTTACCTGACAAAATCTTAACATTCAAAGGTGACACATGAAATGGTGGAAAAAACAGCAAACTTCGCTTAACAGTACTGCTAGGCCCTACAAACTTAAGCCACTTATAATCGGGAAATATAAGAAACCACGATGTTTTAAAATGTTAATAACCTGCCAACAGATTACACGTCAAACCATAAGGCTTGGATGACCAGTGATGCGTTTAGCAATTGGCTTAAAAGTCTGGATAAAGAGATGCACAAAAAAGAAAAATCTTATGTTCATCGATAATTGTATTGCACACGGAGAAATTCTTAACTTGAAAAGTATAAAAATAAAGTACTTGCCTCCAAATACCACTTCAAAACTACAACCACTGGACCAAGGCATTATTCAAAGCTTCAAAATGCACTATAAGAAGGAACGATTTCTTGCTGATGTAGAACGCAAAACGCCAACTAGAATTGACGTTTCACAAGCCATGTGGATGATCGTCAAAGCTTGGAATCTGGTCAATGAAAGGACCATTGCAAACTACTTCAAGAAAAGTGGGTTTACTGTAAGATGCGAAGATGAGGAAGACAACATATCACTCGCAGAACTTGCTAGGACCTGGCGAAGAGTTCAAGAAGTATTGCACTTTCAAGAGACTGAATTCCAAGACTTCGTTACCTTTGATAATGATTTAGCCGTCTGTGGAGAACTAACTGATGCTGACATTGTCACATCTGTGTTGCCGGTTACTAATACAGAAGCGAATGAAGGCGAGGATAATAAAATCTGTGTTTCTCAAAAAAGGACGTTTGAGCGACAATGTAGTCAAATTCATCACGAAATTAGATTGTGCTTTAGATGAGATAACTTTAACCGGTGGTAAACAAATAATAATTTATAACTTTTTTCCTAATCAAGATGAACAAAACTAAGATTAAGCTACCATAACCATATTGTTGATTTTTTGCCTTTAATTCGTGAATCTATTTACGTATCTTCTGGGGTTTACCTTACCCCAGTAAATTCAAGTGAACCCTATGAATTCTAAGAGTTAACTGGAACGACTGTGAATGTTTACTATTTGTACGTGTTGTTTATACACGAGAAGACATGCATTTTACCTATGACTTCTATTTATTTTGAAGTTTTCAACACCGATAATTTTAAATTCCCTTTCACTTTGAGGAGGTACTCAAATTGATGGGTTCCTACATTTATTGTATAAAAATTATTTAAATTATACCTCTAATTAGTAAATGCATCTTAATATTATGTTGTAAAGTACCAATGCAATCAATATTCATGCCCATACCAAATGTTAAAATTTAACTGCATATAAGTGTGTAACATTGCACATAATATTGTGTTAATATTGCCAATATGTGACATACGTAAATGCAGCAATTATAGTACAATGTAATAGTTAATCTTAGATAAGTAGAAAAAAAATCAGAATATTATGGGCATGTTCAAATATGTTAGTCACTTGCCCTACTAAAACTGATATTGTAATGAATATTTGTAGAATGACAAGTTTAGAAGCTTTTAAAGTAACTGAGACAAAATTGCAATAAAATTAAAAATATGAATACAAAAGGATAAATAGAAAACGTCTGATGGTGTCACGTGATTTGAAGCAGCATCAGCATACCACCTAGTACTCAAAAAACCTATTGAAAAAAATAATAACTTATAGAAATAATTACTTTTTCCACTACTAGCTGTGAAGTGGACAATTATTGCGTCTCCTAGCCAACTGAGAAGTTGAATTTCTCTATTAGTGGTTAATAATTTTTTCTATTGTTGACCTAGGTTAATAATGGACAAATTCAAATTTTTGAGAATCTAAGAATAGTTGTTTAACAAAAACGAGTGAAACATAATTTTGTATATCCAGGTGATTATCTTTAACGTATTTGCTGCTTAAAATTACCTAACACAATAAAATTATTTGAATAAAAATTACCATTAGTTTAAAATTCGCGCCCTCATCCCATAACCGCAAATACATAACCTGAATTTATTTATTTATTAAATATGATGGTAGAATCAGTTCTTTCAGGTTTCCCAAAGGATATTTAACCAGGCTAGTTAAGTTACATGAAGAATTTTAAGTAAATTACAAACATTTTGTTGTAGGTGTTTTGAATGGTTAACAGAATCTGGAAGTTCCGATCTGTTGCATAAAAATGCCGACTCTAAAAAGCTTAACGAGTATGTGGCGAACACTTGCCATTCCCAAATGAATTACAAGTATCAATTTCTGAAACCTAATATTAAAATAATGCAAGGTATATTGGCGAAGCAATAAATGCCCGTTAACATCTCTAGCTATACCAAACCTACTCAAGCTTGCAGCGCAAATACTCTTAGGTAAAGAAAATTACGGAGGAACATTCTTAAATTGCAACGTGAAAAGAAAGCACTTCAATTGAAGTTAACATCTTCCAACGATTACTTCCCGAAAACAGAGCAGAAATTGTGACAGCC
Organism: Abscondita cerata; assembly: GCA_030710515.1. Classification (NCBI taxonomy): domain Eukaryota; kingdom Metazoa; phylum Arthropoda; class Insecta; order Coleoptera; family Lampyridae; genus Abscondita; species Abscondita cerata. Next base: position 77,103 of record JALBCR010000927.1, read on the forward strand.
CAAGTGGACTTAAAAAAGAAACCACTAAGAAGCAGGAGATATACAGAGTTAAACAACCCTTGTGCTACATCTTTACAAATACGATATGCAAAGGTGACAAACTGAAGTCGATAGTATTAAACTGCATAGAAAAGCTACAACTACAATGCTTTTTGATTTATTTGCATTCCTGTGCTACTTGATTTTTACAAGAAAAATGTTTATTTTTTATTTTTGGCTTAAATTTGGCTAGTAGTGGAAAAAATAGTATATAAACCATGGTTGTGAAGTCCATTATTGCCTACGCACCTCGCGAAATAAACTGGTGCTAAGGCAATAATGACTGACTTCACAACCTTGGTGTATAATATACTATATTCTCACAAACTAACCATATTTATGATAATGAAACATACTTATCGTAATTTAGTTTAAAACTGCCACAAAGCATTACACTTACTATTCACTCTCGATATTTTGTTTGTAGGGATTAAGATTAAGCAATACAGCAGCTGTTTAAATAATTATTTTATAATTATTTCAGAAAACTACTATTACAATCCCGTGGTTTTAAATTGGAATAATTAAAACTCCTACCTTGTTCGCGTCCTTACCCACCAAATAATGATCACAGACTGAATATTTAATTTTAAATAAATTATTATCACAATGTATATATTACGTGTAAATCAAGTTTTGGTGCTTTCGTTAGTTAACGATATCAGATGTAAGTTTGTATATAATCAATGTAGTTTAAAGGTGATTGTTTGACCTATTGAACTTGTTAGAATTTTTTATAAACAACATCTACAATTTTATTAAATCAAAAGATGCTTTTTGTATGTAGATGCTCTTCTCTAAGTCTATTATTTTTTGGGTAACATTTAATAAAGTCGAAATTGTTGATTTATTGTTCCTGCAACCATACTATGTATTTGAGAAGAGGTGGACTTCTTCATGTATTCTTTTAATTTCCCTTTATGACAACCTTTAGCTATAATACGTTCAGCGACCACACCGACTTAAGCTAAAATTATTTTATTGTTTTAAATTTTAAAGTCATTATTACAATTAACACTACATTCTGTGTTTTTTTTTGACATTTTGGTTTTTACATTTGTTTTGGTTCATATCAGTAGTTTGGTGTTGTTTCTATTCCATTTAGAAACAGTATATTTCAATATTTTGCTCTACATTTGTGTTTATATTCAGGTAGAGAAATCATCCATTATTGATTGAATAAACAAAATTTTTATTTTTAGGTTATAATTAATTTCATTTAATTATGAATCAAGCTGTAACCCTTTCTCCACCGAAGAAACGTCGGTTGACGACAAGGAGCGCATTGTAATGTTATTTAATTAACATGTGCGGAAACAAATTCTTTCGGGAAGGAGTACGGAGGTAGCATTTGGCACGAATTCCCGAATTCTGTTTACGCATAAGTTGCGTATGTAATTTTTGCACGATTTTTTCTCTATAATTGCATTTTCAAATCTCTATTATTGTCATCTAACATCTAGTTAACGTATGTAATTGTTTAATTTTATTTGAAGATTTGCATTGTTTTACAACATTTACAACAAATAAAATGTGCGTAAATTGCATTCTAAATAACGAACAATGTAAGTAAATCAAAAAATTGTTGTGGAGTGTTTTTTGGTAGTTTTTGAAACACATGTTCGGGATAACAGCGTTTCGTTGCCTGCTTTACATGCGCTCTTGATTGTTTCATAGGTAAGAAGTGCAAAAATATCTTTTTTGGCATCCTGGCTGAGTTTCATTGTTTTAAATTATTGCATCGCCTATTTACAAAAGTGCAAACTAACAAATTCGCTTGTAATTCCGTAATTTTCTAAAAGAACCTCTACAAACTATATGTTGTTGAAAAGCTTACAAAATAAGGATTTTAATGAAGTCCAAGTCAACTATGGTTTCCATTTAAAAAAAAACTAAGTTTACGTAGCATCTCGACTATTGGTGGCCAAAGTTAAAAATTGACTACTCCATTTGATTCTACGCTAAAAAGTGCACAAGAAATATCTTCATACTTTTTCCCGAATTTTATCATCAGATAAGATATGGATATGGAACCTATCGAAATTTGGAAAAATTCAATTTTGGTCCCTGCATCATAAATGAAAAAAGATAGCAAATTTTTGTTTTCGCTGTTTAATTTGTCTCAAAAAGTTGGCATAATGCTACCTGACCAGTTTTGCTCTAATAGTAATAGTTACCGAAATACCCCGCAATCCCATCAAAATCGATACACCCCGTACAGAGTAAGGGCGCATTTAATTTTTTTATTAATGATGATATTGATGGCGCCATCTATACGTCAGTTAAACAAATGAACTGACACATATTAGGTGGTGTATGTCAAAATGATTAAACAACCAGGCTTACTTAAAATCAGTAGAAATAAAATATTGTTCTTTTTTTAGATATGTATTTTATGCCAAGAAGTAGCGGTGTCTTCTGGACCCTTATGTAAATTGAGGATATACGGATTGGAATGAGTGATATATTTCCAGTTTTTGGCAACCATGTAGTGTGGGAGCTTCTTCGGGCCAGTGCTAGAACAAGAAGAAGAAACTCCCACACCACATGGGAGCGAAACGTTGCCAAAAACTGGAAACATATCACTCATTCCAATTCCGTATATCCTCCAATTTACATAAGGGTCCAGAAGACACCGCTACGTCTTGGCATAAAATACATATCACATAAAAACGGGAGGAAGAATAATAAATAGAGTTCTTTTTTTACTTTTTGATGATCATCGTCAACCAAAAAATATTATACAAATTTCGTGTGTAAAGTGATTTTACGGCACTCCAAACAAAGCTGTCGCGCTGTAAAATCCTACTTTCCACACTCTAATGTAAATTAAGGCTAGCAGTGAAAAGCATCCCGATAACTCTAAGACACAAGTTGTTGAGTTTACTGCAAAAATAGCAGGTAATGTTAAAAGTGTTTATCTAACGATTACAATTTAGGTATTGATTTATTTCGAGTGTATTTAAAATTCTCCACGAATACCAGGAAAAAGACAAACATCAGCACCAAAAGTGGTACGTAGACCATGAGTAATTTTAGATAACATCGATGATAGAAAGAACCAAAACTGCTCTACGACATTTAATTTATTCTTTTTTTGGAAAAAACGAGCCACCAACTCGGAACAAATTGTTAGCAGAATTGCAGGAAAATGAAGATTTGCCGCAATTAAAAAAACTCTTTGAATAAATTGATCAAGGAAATAGGATTTCGGTGAGTTAACAAGTTGTTTATTTATCCTTCTTCATATTGATGTTGTTCCCACAAAGATCACGCAATAGTGTTTTTAAAGAAAAAACGAGATAAATTGCCTCTAAGCGACGTTGTTTAAGAGCACAGAGAAGATGGAAAGAAATTGTACTTCTTAGATGAAACTTGGGTAAACGCTGGCCATACCGTAAGTAAAGTATGGAAAGACACAACAATCGTTGGCCCAATGCAGGTTTTCATTCAAGGATTAACAACGGGATTAAAAGACTCTTCGGGCAAAGGAAATCGTCTTATAATACTGTACATATTATCAGAGGATATATTTGTTAAAATTGGTTTGCTATGTTTTAAATCGAAGATTATCATCAAGCAAGTTTTCGAAAACTTATTTTTACAAATTCTACGCGGTTTAGAGGTAAATTCTATAATTGCGATGGACAATGCTTTTTATCACAGTAGAAAAACCAAGAAGATATACAAGCTTGGTTAGAAAGTCAATAGATTGTTTACCTTCCAGACATGCATCTTGTTAGAGAGACTGCAGTCATACCAAAATATGTGATTGATGAAATGGCTGAAGAAAAGGGTTTACAGTTTGCGAATGCCTCCTTACCACTACGAATTCAATCCTGTCGAATTGATATAGGGTCTTTTCTTCATCTGAATCTGATTCATCATAAAAGTTAAATAACAAGATGTAAAATTATGTTTTTTTTTAAGTAAGAATGCTACATTAACTCTCATAATGTACATACAATGGCTTAATAATTTATAAACATTTGTTCAATTTCTAATGTAGAATTGTAGTTTAAGTAATTTGATTTCTTCTTTCAACCTTTAGTAGGAGGCGATTGTGAGAATTTTATGATTTTTCTTTTTGTTACTTCTGAGATCAGTACTTAATTTATAAATACATTTTACATATCAAGTTCTTACGTTATTTATTTATTCATTTACATTTTATAAGAAGAACTTACAGTTCAGTGCACTACAATAAAAAATTAACAGCGCAACATATGTAGAATGCGAGACAATCGTTATACATAGCAAATATTAGAAATGTCTTACACTTATTGGAATTTGTTGGTTTACTTTTATTACGTATAAATAAACTATTTTTTAATTTTCGTGCTTATATAAATTTACATAAAGTGGTCTCTGCATTTATTGGTTCAAATTATCACAAATTAATGAAGGAGTAGCTTAACTCCGTGTGCTCGCTGAACGCATTATAGAATTTTGGAAATATGGGTACCAGTAAAATTGATCTCTTCTTGGATTAATTTTAGTTTCATTTCTGTTTTAAATTGGTAATTTTATATAATTTTAAAACATTTAGAAAAACTTTTGCATTATTTATGAGACCCTTTACGGATTGTGTTATAAATTTTGAAATTGCCAAAATTACTTTCCAATTATGTTGACCTACTTCCAAATCTACAACATTCATTCCACAATAATTAAATGTTTACTTAGTATACATTTAAAATTGTCCACTAGAACTGCCTCGAACATGCTTCCAGTAGGCTTGTTAGAGCTACACTAATTGTATTCTTTAACAAACTGAGAGGTACAAAAAATCTTTTGTAACAACTCATAAAAGTTACACATTATCAATAAAATAAAAAACAACCTGATTATATAAACAAAGTGACTATAAATTAACAATAATTTAATTACACTAAATAAAATAATTCTAATAAAATATGTACATAAAGATGAAGAATTAATTAAAACCCTAATTTTGTTGCTATAAAAATAGAGACTTTAATTCATTAAGTAAAAAGTAATTTCATTAAATGTAGGAACAGGAAAAGATCCCCATTGAAACGATTCGCTTAAAATGTTAGAGGATCCCACCTTCCAATTACCTTTATTTCAAAAACATCCTTAGTTTGTCTTTGTTCCACAATACCTCTTTGAAATTCATTTTGTTAGTAAGCAAAACTCTAAAATCGTACTTAAGAAAGTATTAAAGCTTTTATCATTAATTAAGTAAAAGCATGTAAAAACATAATGGGTTAATGTAACTAACGGACTTTCATTAATGCCCGGTATTGACGTCATTATTGTTCCAAAATTTATAAAATCACAAATTAAAAACTAAATACATCTAAACTTAAGGTCGTAAAATTATTGGACCGTTTTTGATAATTATTTAATAATGAAATGGTGTTACTTAAGACAAGGGTTTCGCGCAGAACTCCACATCGTCCCGATACTAATAAACGTGTAAGTAATAACCAATACTAGCACAAATAAAGAGGTTTAACAAAACAAGAACTTACTTTTTATTTTACTTGGAAATTAAGACGTTTTTGTTAAAAAAAAAGTGAAAAAAATTGCGTTTTAGAAAAAAGTACTTGGAAATTATACAACTTGCAACAACTTTCTCTTCATAACGTACTTGAAAACTGTAACGTACAAATTAAAATAATTTAGACCGAATTTGTAATTCTCGAGTCGTGTAAATTAAAAAAAAAAGGAGAGAGAGACAAATTTTTATTGAACCCAATAGTAAAATTGTATCCGACGGCAATTAGTATCACCAGGCTATTCACTAGAGTACGGAGAGGCGTGAGTCTTAGATATAAGTATGGATACTAAAAGAACCGTCTTATTTAATTGTTGTCAATACCCTTTTGGCGCCACTATCTTGTAATCAAAGAAGATATTTACATTACCGCGAGATAGAACGATTAATGTATTCATGGGTTACAATAAAATACTCGCACTAAAACAAGTCACTAGTTAAGTTTATTTTACGACAATTACACAATTTGCACAAGTACAAGGAAACACGAATCGTAGCGGGCTGACGTCGCAATACCCGTTTTCCTTTTGGTGCACTAGATTTACGACGCAGTAAGCGCTAGGTTAATTTTGCGTTTAAGTTCATAACTGGTTTCGACGCGCAAGGAAACAAGTGAGACACAGTACCTTAGATAATTCCAATAGGTAGCTACGGAGGCAGATACAGAGCGGGTGTGGGTGGCAAAAGGTTTCGAGTGTTCTCTAATAACCCAACTCGTACACAGAAAAACTAGGTAGACATTTTGTAGTAAAGCCGTCGTGATAGTAATTTATTGTAGTCCCAGTAGTCACAGTCAGTTCGTTGTCAAGGAGCTAGTAAGAATGATTCGTCTCCATAAACTTATGACCGTAATTTCGTCTAAAAGAAAACAAGAAAAATGTCACCCACTACCGCCTAAATGCACGCGCCAAAACTACTTACGGTGATCGTATGCGCAAAACGCATAAAATGTGCTAAAATATTAGACGGAAACAATGGGCAATGTTGCTATCAACAGTCATACCCTAAAATAAAAGATCGATTAGTACTGATGCCATAGAAAACAGTAGATTTAATTTACCTAAGCGTCACCACTACGGAACGCATGCGAACACCACGAAGATCGGCACAACACAGAGCGAACTTAGGACGGAAGTGACCAACAAATACCGTAAAACGAACCAAAAACTGCCATCTACCGGCGCCACGAGTAACTCCAGCAAAAATCACACTAAATTGGGTGCGATGTACAAAAAATCCTGTTACAAAACTTCTAATTTTTCGTACTTTTTTCGGTTTGTCGTCAATAACTCCTATGTGTATTTTTTAAAAATTCTATACCTAATCTTTTGTTGCTAAAAAAAATTAGGTTTTATACGTTTTGTATGTTAAATATGGCTCTTTAAAATTGATCATTTTACGAAACAGTTGCAATTCAAGTTTTTTTACAGAACATTTATCTTAATAGAAGAAAATTTAATACGCTTTAATTTGAGGGTAGGTATATTGATGCTTGTAGCTCACCCAATCTTGTCAGGAATGCCAAAAAAGTTAAAGTACCAAAAATAAATATTATCTAAGTATGTATTTCTAAATATCAATTTTTTATTTTGATTTTACTTCTATTAAGTGAGTGTCTAGTGAAAAATACGTGCGCGAAATGTCGGTTCCACCGGGCTTTTGTCCTATGTGCATGACGTCATTAGAAGCGATAAATTGGCGACCTACAAAAGTTAAAAAACGAGGAATAACCTCTCTAATAGCTGTGAGAGAGTTAACAGAGCACACAAACATCCTTTCTGAGCTGAATGCAGTTCATATAGGAAAAGGTACACTTCCCCAAATAATGTTACAGCATCTGAAGATCGACGAGGTTATTATGTACGCCACGATCAGCCTCAGCGTACAGCAGCCTTGATATCATCAGAAAATTTTTTGGAAGTTCAAACGAAGTTATCAAAGAACAAAGTAACATATTTTCAGTAACATTCGAATCTACGAGGACTTCTGTTCTAAAAGAAGCTGGAGGGTATAAAACTGGGGATTTAATGAACTGTTGATCAAGATTAAAAGTGAAAATATCGTAGACGAAAGAATCGTTAAACAGGTCGGCCACCAATCGCTTATTTAAAAATACAGGACATGTATGATGACAAAAAAGCGGTTGAAAGTCCTAAAAATTATCTTCCATCTTTCACATATGCTTATATCAGCTGTGAGATCCAATTAGATCATACCCTGACTAGAAACCTTGTCAACCTGTGTTAATCCCAGAGCGTCTGCTGTAGTTATGATGCCTTGTCACGAGGCTAAAAAGTTCTGAGATAATGCAAGGTACACCCCCACCAATTGAGAAAGGATATGTATTTTGTTTATTTTTAGCATAAGTGTTTTGTATAGAACAAAATAAAAATATGTACATACATACAACGCTGATATAAATGTACGCACGCTGAATGGTAAAAAAAATGAGTGCGGTCATGTGTGAACCAGGGTTCTGTTGTGTTGTCAGAAAAAAACATTCCGAATAGGCAGAGTTCATGTACTACGCAACTCCAACAATGCACTGTGGAGAAAAATGTAGGTCTATCAGCCATCTGCATAAACAAGATACAACCAGACCTAATTTAGACACGATTAAAAAATGTGCTTCGTCACCTTTGATTAGCCTGTCTACATGAAAGCTCGAAACGTGGTTGAGAACAATCCTAAACTACTGAATGTAGTATTATAGTAGTAAGACTTTAAAGCTTCCATCCCCTCATGGTTTTATGGTTTGCATTGAGCACTTATGGAGTAGATTAAAGCACCCATTGAAGGTCTATGCCAATAACAGTGTGGATAAAATTATCAATGATCACACATATGCAAAAGCTATTAAACTACACACTCTAACTAATCTAATACCGTAGTTTATAATCAATGCTAGTACTATGCGAAGTAATTCGGAAAAAAGTGAAACTGTGTTTATATTGAAACAATTAATACTTCCACAGCCTTTAGCTTTATAAGCATATTTTTTTCTACTTTTTCCGAACTCCGAACTTTTCCGTTGTGCAGGTTTCTCCATGTCAAGTCTTGTACAAAACAAAACATTTCAAACTTGTTTTCGACATCCACAAGTCCTGCTTGTTTATCCACAGGATACAATGTCCAGAAGTTTGCGTGGTATCGGTTCCTGATCGGTTGTGATTGATGATATGTTTGAAGGAAATGTGTCGCTGCTTATTTTTACAACCGGACCTGAAATTATCGCGTGTACCTCACCCAGAGCTCAGCAGCGAGGCAATATTTCGGTCGGTGCAGATATAAATGGACCTGGAGCCAATGAAAACCGATCAGGAACCGATACCCAGCATACTTCTGGACATTGTATCCTGTGAATGTACAACTAACTGTAACAGGGCTTGTGGATGTCGAAAAGCAGGTTTGAAATATTCTGTTTTGTGCAAGATTTGCTGTGGAGAAACCCGCACGACCGCGAAAGAAGATGTAGAGGACTCGATGACGAAGACGACAAAGTTGATGACGAACTTTCAACGATTGTACCTTTACGAAGATCAACCGCTTCATTGAAAAGAAAAGCAAGTCGATCACCTGTGATAAGTGAGAATGAATGTGACGATGACATGACAGGGTTAGAAATTCACTAAAGAAAAGTGAATACTGTGGAGTAGACCTATCTGGAGAACCACATGAAAAAAAAAACACGCCGTGAACTCAACCTCAAGGGTGGTGCGAAATTGAGTTCGGAAAAAGCAGAAAAAATATGTTTATAAAGGTTAAACCTGTCGAAATGTTAATTATTTAAAATAAACACAGTTCTGCGTTCAAAAAGAAATTTCTTACTGTACCAATAAATTAATAACAAATAGCAATATTGTAATTGAATAAGAGTTGGAAAGAATGAAGTCATCGTTAAACCCATCGAAATGTTCATTTTTAAATAAAAATCTAATTCAACAAAATTTTTATTGAACAAATAGACATATTTAAACAATGTATGATTCATAAGAATCGTTTATTTTGATAAATCAACGAGAGACAAGTCGTATTACGACAAAATGTAACGCGGAGCGTGTTTCGAAATCCCGCGCAAAACATAGCAATTTCGAGCGTCGATTGACGAGCGAGAAATGGTCGTATCGGAATAATTTTGTTTTGTAAATGATAGAAATTACTTTTAAAGTTCTCTCACAAAAAAGCGTCAGGTAGACTGGAAAAAAGATAGGAGCCGAAAAAGACAAAAATTTTTTTTTAAGTCGTTCCGTCGACTTTGAAGAGGAATAACTTGTTTCCTGTTAAACGCATAGTTTTTGTCAGATAATATTTTTGAAAGTATAACTTAAAACCAATCCAAAGGCATCAAGTTTATGACTGTGCGATAATTAGAACGCGAGATATGAAAATTCTAAAAAAACACTAAATCCAAGATGGCGGAGAAAGGGTTGGTGTTAGGGGCGCAAACTTAAGGTTACACTAACCTCTTTCGAATGGAGGCTAAGAGAATAATGTATACAAAAATGGTGGGTCACTCCTATAAAAATTTTCTAAATGCACTGGACTATACCGTGTGTCCCGGAAACTCACAAAAATGAGCAAAAAGAAATTAAAATTTTTACATTGAAACTCAGAGGTTTCGTGTCTTGAAAACAGAGAAAAGAGGGTCCTTTCAGACGAGACACACACTGTGGCCAGACCATAAAACGATGTTATGGACAAGTTACATAGAAGATTTTATGGTGAACTATATGATTTTAATCAAACAAATATGAACTGCAGAAATGATTTGTCATACCGACGTATATACAGTGAGCGGCATAAATTTTTGACGTTAGTATTCATTTTTATGAAAAATGCCAAAACACGTCAATTTTTAACGTGACCATTTAAACCCTGCCGCGAACTCTTCGTAGGGGTTGCAACCCGCTCAATTTTTTTAATCGGGAGGAGTGACTTGTGCTACATCAATTGAAAGGAAATTTAATTGTCTGAGTAAGTCTGAAATTAAAAAAAAACGATTGACCAACTAATAATAATATTAATTGTACCTAATCAATTCCGCCCACTTTGTTTCGCTAACTTATAACTTTACGTATATACGTGCAGGAAAACTGAATTTTTCGACTAGCACTTTTCAATGATCTTTACTTTGTAACTATAGTTGCCAAATAAATTGACAAACATTTTCTAAAAATTTGTAAAATTAGTGTTTTACGATTTCCTTAAAAATTTAATACAAAACACGTCAGTAAAATATCTTAAGAAAAATGCCAACACTTCATTGTAACGACATGTGCGCGTTTAGTGCATAGCGCTATCTAAGCGATAGCTTTAATGCTTGAAACACACGTGTGTCGATAAAGCCAAGTAAAACTTGTACAGAAGCATAACACGCAACGAAATTTTCTAAATGCACTGGACTATACCGTGTGTCCGGAAACTCACAGAAAATGCTTATGCTTCTGTACAAGTTTTACTTGGCTTTATCGACACACGTGTGTTTCAAGCATTAAAGCTATCGCTTAGATAACGCTATGTACTTTAAAACGCACATGTCGTTACAATTAAGTGTTGGCATTTTTCTTAGTTTATATTATTCATACGTGTCAATGTTTTACATGAGATGTCGTAAGACACACATTTTACTTAAAATATCTTACTTGACTCAGAACTTTAAAATACTCGGCACCTTCAAATTAGGTCCTCTTCAGTAATGTGAGATTTTCCTGACTTTTATGTAGAATACCTATTACCTACATTATATTGTAAAAAAATTTTTTTCATTATATTGAGTACAAAAATTTTATTCGAAGCATCTTATTTTCTCTAAAAATGGACAAACAGAGAAAAAACGATGAACCGTTATTGTGTTTCTTTCAAGCCCTTATTTATTATTAACAAAATTTTACTTAATATTTGTAAAAACTAGTAAGAATGAAGTAATAGACATGCACTACTAATTAACATCAGTTAAAGTTGAGATTCAAATTTGTATACCTTATTAGTGAGCGTTGTAGGGGTCATTTAAAAACGAATTGTTTTAAATATGACTCCTGACGCCATACTAATGGGCCATTGTACAATCTATTAACTCTAATTTGCCGAGAAAAGAAAAAAGGAAAAACAGGATGTTTTGAAACTTTTACATTTTCTGTTCTTCTGTAGAGCCAAGACAGTAACGGACATTGCGATTTATTGAATGCACGTTAGTTACATGAAACGAACCGATATGTTTGAAATTTTGTAATATTTCCATAACATAAAAATATACTACAAAAATTAATTGATATACTTGGGAAACATGTTAATAGTATATCCAAGAAACAAATGTGCTACAAATTAACCTCCACTTTCCATTAAAGACTTCAAAATGTAAATACATGTTTATATCCGAAATATTATTTAAATGGAAATTTCAAAATAAGGGATGAAAGTGTATTAAGTAAAATTGCGTTGAATTATACAGCTGCAATTTAAATTATACGTGCATCGTATAGTGAACGGCATAATAAAATATTTAAAAGGAAGCATTAAACAAAACTTAATGGAAACGGTGGCGACGCACACACTTGTTGACTGAAGCTGTTCGACGCCAGAAAGATGATCAATATAAATGGTAGGAAAACTGGTACAGTGACGTCAACACCTTTATCCTATCGAATTTGGGAGATTAAATAAAGTCTGTTTAAAACAAATAGAAAATGAATTTTTTTTTGCTTTTGGTTAGTATTTAAATACTGCTGCTGAATGCTATTAGAATTAATGAAAAATTATTTTTAACGAATCGTAAAGTACCGGTTTTTGTTTGAACATTGAAAATAATACACGTAGCTACTTGAAATTTTTATGCTTTGACGAAAAGTTAAACAAAGTAAACAAAAATTTTCCGACAAAGCTGACGTGGTGATTTTAAAAGGGGATTTGTAATCCTGATTTTTCAAAAGCAAAAATATGTACTTACCATAATTTTTCCTTTTTCTAAAATAGTTCAATATTATTATAAATGGGGAACTTAAAATTAAAAATTAAAACATTCTCAGATTTTAGAACTTTTACAAAATTAAATTCATTCCTAGGTACTACAATAATGGAGAAAAAATTGTCGTGCATTAATTTAGACAACATGTTTTCAACCAATACGTTAACAGTTCCTGAAATGCATTTAAAGATTAAACAAAAAAATTTTGTTTTATTTATATCTCGAAAGATATTAGTGTATTGAATGAGTACAAATACCAAATAAAGTTTTATTCACAGAGTAGATTTACGTTTCTATGAAATTTGAATGAATGCTTTCCAGTCAATAGTTATTATACTACAAGCAAAGCCGCCAGCATGCTACGCATGCGTTAAGTCATCTATATTAATTGGCTCTAAAGAGCACACAATCATGAACAATAATTGGCTCAGCACTCACATTCATCAGTTGACTAATCAATATGAATGCAGAGTACATGTAATTCGTAAAATGAATCGAGAGTATTCGTAAAATGAATCGAGAGTATTCGTAAATGAATCGAGAGTATTCGTAAAATGAATCGAGAGTATTCTGGTGTGCGCTCGCATAAGTCATAACATATTAATAAGAGATGTATAAAGTTCACTTGACAACTCCAACAGAACATAGAAGCTCTTATGAAAACTATTTATTTGAATGGACTGAAATACAAAGATATAATACAACCTTAATTGAGAATCCATCACATACGGATTAGGGATTCGTGTTAACTTTTTGTCTAAGTTTAAAAAAAACTGTTCATAAAATCTTATACGTAAACACTATATGTAGATGTAGTTCATTTCTAAATAGTTATGTTCTGTTTTGATAAACGCCCTCAATTATAAAATCTAATTTGTATTTACGTTTATGTATTTTGCTTTTGTAGGTTTTTAATTTTTCAAATTCGTAAAGATAACATTTTTGGAAATGCGTCTTAAATATTTTAAAATAAGAAATTTTATTACGTTATAAAAATAAACAAAACAGTGGTTTGGGCGCCTTATAATACGACATATTAATATTGGAGTTTTCATGTTTAAATTAAAAGTCTCAGTAGCCCCAGTACCCAGAGATTTTTTGATCAAAATGAATGCAGGAGTTTTTATATTTGGTAGTATGTATAATAGACTTGGATGTCGAGGTGTCCTGAACTGTACATTGAAAAACATAAAAAATGCGCTTTTCGGAGTACTTTGAAAATAGCTTGCGTTTGGCGCATATTCAACTGCAAAAATAATTATATTCGAAAATAATTTTCAAAGATAGAACTTGGCAAAGAACAAACTTTGGAGGAGTATATGCAGGAATCGTATTAAATAAGCCTTGATACAGTATATTCTATGGTTTTATTATTTTATCGCAAAATACAGATGATGATGGACCATCATATGGATTTTATCTTCATCATATGCGATTTAAGACTTGCTTTTTTTTTGCAACTGCAATACGACCGACATCCTTTTTTACACTTGCAGGAAATCATTTACTACATCCGGTGAGGGTTTCTAAGCTCCACCTCAATTGCTAGAAGAAAACGCTACCCAGCAGCGATTATATCTTCAGACCTAGCCACCCACGTTCATGAAAGATTTATACATCTCCCAAACGTGGATTTTTCCGCAATGTATTGAAAAATTTAATTTTGCCTTCGTTACAAAAAGCAGACGTGGTAACACATCCACTAAATGCGTGGAGTAACTGTAAAGTTTACCATTTCTTGTAGCTGAAGCTTTAAAGCACAGTACAGCTGTTGTTCAGATTTTGCTCTGCTCAGTTTAACAAAATATATTTTGGCTTTATTCGAGCTAGAGGTGTCAAGAGAACTAGAATATCACATCTTCGCCGATGATTAGGACCAACTCAAACTCAGATACGGAATCAATGAATGGCCTTATTGACGATCAGTGTATTAGGACATTTGGAACTTGTTCGACGGTGAAGTTCGCATCTATTATATTACTGATTAAGCTTGAAATAAATCCTCTCTATTACTTTCATTTCCCAGAATTTAATCTTGAGAAGCAGAAGACTAACTTTTTGTGACTACCTCCACCTAGGAAGCCTATTTATGATGTATATATTTCATGTGCTTTTCGATACAAAATGAAATGTTCTCGACAATTGTGTAAAGTGTTATTTATTCAAGCATGCTTACTGCTCTCCTTAGAAGATATATATATTGCGAACAAAACTTGTAAGTCAGGATTTGTAGAAAATTGACTCACTTTTACTTTTGAAAATAACTATTTTTGCAGTAGAATGTGCCAAACTGATTTTTCGAAAACTCCAAAAAGTGAAATGTGGTGGCTCTAGCGGCAAAAAAAGACAAAACATTACCGTTCCGACACCCAAATTTACTATCCTACTAAAATCTACACTAACTCCTTCATTGATTTCGATCAAACAGATTTTCTAGCTCTCTGGGTACTGAATACAGGCAGACTTGTATAATTTTTTAAATATTATACCATTCTTTGCTATCAAATTGTAATTGTTTTTAACCAAATATTTACAGACTTCATTAGTAATAACTAATAATTGAAAAAATATATTATTTTGAATATTAAACAAAAAAAATACATAAACTACATAAACCTATTGTTATACTCATTTGAGAGTTAAAATAAAATTACACTAACGTTTATTTCCCTAAAAAAGGTATTCCTCACAAACTATTGAAACAGAAACCTTAAATATAGATTTACACATAACAAAGATCAAAAATGCTAATTTGTACAATATATTTTGTAAGAATTCAATAGAGCTCCATCAAAAATAAATTCAACTCCCAATATTTTATCTAAAAGTCTTATTAGGAAAATCTTACTTGAATGATTTATTTCTGTTAAAAGCTTATACGTGATTAAATAAGGTTCAGAAGCTTCCCCTTTGATAATCTTAAAATCAATACGTAATTCTTACACACCGTTAAACCACTAGAAAATATATTAACACTTTACAGAAATGTGTTTGTCTAAACTGTAGTGTTCAATTTACGAAATGTTTTAGTTTTGTAAGTATTAAAGATCACAGAAAAAAATACGTGGTTTTCTTCAATTTTGGCTTGAAAAACAATATTTCATAAATAAGAGCTGCTGTAAATAGTATTTTTGTTTGGGAACAACTTCAAAGTCGGAGTGTAGTAAATCACGCGAGACTGAAAAATGTTTACTGCTCCAACTATGTGCAATACTTTTTCTACACTCTCAAATAAAAAAAAACTCGAATCGCCTGCTGTAAATTCGCAAGAGGTTGTACAATAGCCAACAAACACCGAGAATCACTCGATAGCTGTTTCGTCCTTTTGGGACTCTTCAGGAGTGAGAGAACTCGAGTATAAGTTCACTATTGTACAAATCCGTGCTGTCAACTATATTCCCTACTGGAGGGGTACATCATATTCAAACTGTAAGTTTTGCAATATCTAGTGTCGACTCGTGTTAGCAATCACGTACGCAATAGTTCGCATTAAGCAACTTTGTCGACAGGTATGTAAAGCAGTTACATAAGCCGATCCTTCGATAATTATAGCCAAGATAAGCGTTAGCAAAATAAAAATCTCGAATCGCCTGATGTAAATTCCGCAAGAGGTTGTACAATAGCAAACAAACACCGAGAATCAATCGACAGCTGTTTCGTCCTTTTGGGACTCTTCAGGAGTGAGAGAACTATTGTACAACCTCTTGCGAATTTACAGCAGGCGATTCAAAATTTTTATTTTTGCAAAACTTACAGTTTAAAAAACTTGAAAACATGTAATATTTAGCAACTATAATTATCAATATGAATAAGTAAGTGTCAATATATTTTCAGAGGTAGATCAATTCAATATGCAATATTCGACATTTTAGTTGCCGTGCGTTTTGTTTTCACCAGTGAGAACAAAGTAGTTATTTTCCTAACAAGTGTCGAAAGTAGCAAATATCGTGCGAGTGTTGATAGCTAAACGAGTGCGAAGCGTAGCGTAGCACGAGTGGTTCTGAACACGAGCACAGATATTTACACTTCGTACGAGTCTGGAACACAATTTTTACACGACTACGATACAAAATTACGTTCTTACTTGTTAAGGGTTAAGAAAAACAACTTTGCAACACCGGTGTGGTAACTTATGCTTCTTACAAAACTAATGTCAGTGTTAATTGGATGTTACATTCATCGCTACTGCTCGACATTTTCAAGATTTTAAACGCGGAAACAATTTTAGTTTTTATAACATGTCAAATTCGGTAGACGTTCACCTACTTGATTTTCTGATTAAGTGGTAAAAAATTGATGCGAAGGTCGTTGCTAAGTGTAACTGTGATTGTAAACTATTAACTTTTGAGTTTTATCACAACAGTTTTGAAAGAGTTATGATATTTTACATTTTCGGACACAACTTTGTGCTGTGATATGGTTACTTTCAAGAGTATTCGTCTAAAAAATAATAACTGTATAAAAAACCCATTTTCAGTTTGAGATTTAATTTTGAATGGGGTACAGGATTGTTACTATGAATGATATACTAGTTATAAAAATAAAATGATATTTATTCAATAAATTTGAAGAAAATAAATTAAACGATGCGGAATAGATATTAAAATTGCAAATAAAATTTAAAAACAATTGTTGTTAACATCAAGCTCTTACAGCATGTTAAGTCGTCATATTAATCAAACCTTACAGTAATGAAATAAAAAAAGTAAATATAAATTAAATAATTTTTAAAAGATACAAAAATGTGTCGAAAACACTTTTGCAACCTGTTGCAGTAAAACATTAAACTGTATTATATAGAATATCGTAAATATACAGGATGTGGTTAAAGTATCGAATAAATTAGAGCTAGTTAACTTCAACCATAACAGGTATAACATAAGAAAAGTATAAATATTTTCATAAGATGATAAACAATAAATAATAAATAATTGAACGCAAAACAAGACTGGATACCTGACCATAATTAACTGATTTGAAAAGATCTGTTAGTAAATAAAATTTTGCATGCCGTTTTTCGGGTTTCTTTTCAACTGAAATTAACTAGTCGACACTTCAGCGGTATAGAGTAATAAATGCAAATAACATATGCAATAATTTTTTCAGTATCAAAGTTTACTATATTTTTTGTAAATTGATTGTATTTTCTGCCATGTTAAATGTAATGACCGTATTTCAAAGACACTCTGCATAATCATTAGAACTATTATCGATAATGCTATACTCTACATGAAAATTTAAAGAGAATCTACAAAGAAAGAGATTTCACAAGATTTAGAAAAATCTGGTCACGCCCTCCAAAGAGACAACCTGAATTCACTAAACTTTATAGACAAATAAGATCACAAAATTCGCATCTACAGAGCGATTCATAACTATTGGGACATAGGCTAAGGGCGGGTTATTTAGGCTAAAATATGACCATATGACCCAATATTCCTTAATAAAATATTGCTGTGGAAAAATATACAGAACGTTAAATTATTTTTTTTCATTTTTGTTAATAATTCCACTGTAAATTTATCAATTCTTATGAAAATCGACAGAAAGACAAACTTTAGACCAAGAACATTACTTTATGTACTATTTTACAATTTGTTGTAGGGGGCGCCACGTGAATTATTCCTGATGATGAAATCGACTGGTAACTTTTTGTGAAAACTTTTGGTGATTTTGAATAGAGAATATGACTTAAACATAATTTCTACACAATATTGGTACTCTTGTTTAAATACGATAATTTCATCTGTTTCCGAGAAAAACGCAGTTGAACAGTTCGTAGTGTCAGAAAGGGATTTCAAATGTTACTCCATTTATTAAGGGTACGTGGACTGTCAGATAATTATGCTTCTCAGTTGATTTTGATAAGAATTGATAAATTTACAGTAAAATTATTAACAAAAATGAAAAAATTTTTTATCTAACGCCTTGTATCTTCTTCCACAGCAATATTTTATTAAGGCATATTGTGTCTTATGGTCATATTTTCATCTAAATAACCCGCCCTTAGCTTATGTCCCAATAGTTATGAATCACCCTGTATAAAGTATGTATGTTTTGAAAGAACAGTGTTAAAATAAATTTTAATGTGTGATTTTGTACAGAATCAAAAGTTACGTGACTAAAAATATCTCGTTGTGAATATTTTTCTTAAATAAGGTATAAAATTTAATTAAAAAATCTCTATAATTAATAATTTTGAAAATATTCCAAAATAAAGGATGCGTCACAAAACTCTAAAAATCTGCAATAAAAAATGTAAAAAATTAATTTTTGTTTTTCAATTTTTGTAGACCATCTAGAATATAGTACAACTTGTGTACCATTAAAATATTTATTTTTAATTATTTGAACAAAAACACTAAAGTTTCACTTACAGTTGTAGAAAAAAATAAATCAATATAAACATATAAACTACATTTAGTTAACGTAATACTGCTATTCATTCAACTCGAAATTATGAAACAAAACATAAAACAGAATTAGTTAGGGTTCCATTTTTAATAATAGCAAATAAACATAATAATGCTTTGAATTATTGATCTAAAGATAATTCCCTGGATAAAACCATTTAACATAAAACTGTGGTTCGATATTATTTTAACGATATCTTTAACGTGTCGTGATTTACACATAATTCAACAAATTATTTGTTTTTAATTATTAACGTTGGCCTGAGGAAGTTACCCAGTACAAAGAAGCGAAACGCCTCCATTTAAGTTAATTATGAACAAAATAATTAATTAATTAAATAAACCCTCCTATAAAAATACTGGGACACGTTCATTTAACAAGTATTATCAAGATATGTTCAACATAATTACTATTACTGGACAATAAATGATGCAATAAAGTTTTTGGGGAATTTTGACCATTAAATTCGATTAAACCATTTACATTACTCAAAATCAGCTTAAAAAATGTCTAGAAAATTGGAACTTGTCAAAATTTTGGCGATATCGTTTTTTTGGGGATAATTAGTGAATAAATCTTTGGTAAAATAACTGTAGGGTCATTTTTCCTTCTAAGTGCAATTAAAATTTGTACATGTCAATACATTAATTTCGAATGTCAGATACGAGAAAAATAGTGCGGGTCAGATACCATTTATTTTTAATTAAAAACGATTTGAACATTGAGAATTGAGAACCCCTCTTTTTTTTTATATTGAATTTCTCCATTTAATAAAAATTCTTTAATTTAATTTTTCAAAGTTTTGTTTCAACATATTACACTAATTAGCGAAAACCGCGTGGCGTTTATTTAAAACACCTTCAATTAAAAATAAATATGTTTCTTCATTACGTTTTCACTTGAATGTGAAATTAAGAGATTTGGAAGCGCATTACTTGTTTAGATTCCTGCTTTTTTTTATTAATTTGTTAACGAAATTTATTCTGGAAAACAAAAAATTATGCA
This sequence comes from Abscondita cerata, assembly GCA_030710515.1. NCBI lineage: Eukaryota > Metazoa > Arthropoda > Insecta > Coleoptera > Lampyridae > Abscondita > Abscondita cerata. The sequence goes on from JALBCR010000927.1 coordinate 97,046, forward strand.
AGCATCCAGTTTTGTTTATTGGTGTAGTTCTTCAAACAAATAAAAATTTGTCCATTAAGCTTTTAACGATTTCATATGTTGTTTTTAAACAAAACACTTAATAACTGTTCCTGAACAACAAATATCTTCGATTATGTTGGTAATTTCGGACGAAACTTCCCTATATATTCAACCGTGTTGTAATGGTGCTTAATAGCAAAACTTTCGTAAAGTATTTGGGTAGTAATTTTGCTTGAAAATTATAGGACAAAAAGCGAGAGTGAATTCAGAATACGTAGTTACAATAAAATCATTTAAAACTATTAAAAAATTTAAGCAACACGCAAAATCATGAAAATATTTCGAAACAAATTTGCGCATATTAAGGTTATTTATTGGTATATTTTTATATTTAATGTCTAGCATACTTTTAGATTACAAATGGTTTCATGCATATTAAGCAAAATACTTTAAAGGCCCGCAACTTCTATATTACAAATTCTTTCCTTATTGTTCGTGTGTTGCGTTCACACGTTTTCTACTTATGTACATACAGCGCGTTAGAATTTTTAAATTATTCGAATTCATTTAATGCCAAATGAAAAGTGTAGAATATATTTAGAACGGTTGCATGTTAAAAAGTTATTTTAACACAATAAGTGGTATTATATGATTTTTGATTTTTATTACTTTTAAATTGTATATGTCGCAACATTTTTTTGTAGTATAAATCAATTTTATGTAGATGAGTGGTTTTATTTTCTACTTCTGGAACCGTATAATTTTAAGGGTAAGCAATCAAATCTTATGGTTATGCAAATGGCATAACAGTGTATTTAGATGCTATAAAAATAAACATCCGTGCATCAGCAATAAACAGATAACAATTAATACAGTCTTATATTTCTGTGTCATAAAGGTGCTATTGTCATTGATTGAAAAATGTAGGAAGATACGCATAATATGTACCAATGCCCTATTTTAGAAGTTAAGAATTTTTAGAAATAATCCAAAATCACATTTAAAAACGAAAGATAAACAAAGTAATATCACCAAGTTATAGATGGAACGAAAAAAAATTTGAAATTTTGTAATTTTGTAAATTTTTTAAATTTTGAAACTTTCTAAACACACAAAATGACTAAACCTATTTTTAATTTAAATGAAAGTATTTTCATACTAAAATATTCGTTCTGTTCAAAGAATTTTTTTTAAATAATAGTACTTTGAAACAATTGAAATTGCAACTCAACACAATTTTTTGTGTATGAAATTACACGAATGTATATTTTCCTACAAAACATACCTTTCAAAGTTTCGTTTAAAACTATACATGCATAAAATAAACAGCTAGGTATTTAAAAGCAACCCTTAGTAACGAAACAATAGGTGTTGTTTTAAACAAATGTTTTGAACATGCTTAAAATAACCCTTTGTTATTTGAAACCACTTTCTTAATAAAATTTAGTTTATAGGCTTTTATCTAAATTGTTACTATTAACAAACTTATCATAAAAAAACAGACTTTATCATTTTCTTTTCTGAAGCAATCTTATTTAATCTAAAATAAAATGTGTGTTTTTTATATTATTTTCAATGCTAAAAATTGTGGAAGAGCATTTATGTTTAATAGATTAAAATAGGAAATTATATGACCTAATATTAAACGATATACTGTATTGCTACCTCTTGTAGATATTACCACGTATAAGTTGAAAAAATTCAAAAGTAAATTGCATACAATTCAATTATAAATAAATAATATTGTACTTGTGTTTGTAAGACAATTGAAAAGTAAAATTACTTTTACAAAAATGTTGTTCATCCCTTGCTTTGCGAAATATATTACGTGGAATAGGAGAGCACTTGTTTTATGTAAAAGCATGTTTTTGTTTAAAATCAATCCTCTTACCGCTATCATGATTACCGTCATTTGTAAACCATGAGCCTTCAAATGAAATTTTGACCAACAGTACATTTCAATAATGCAAGATTCCTAGATGTTTATCTATGTCATGACTGATAATACAAGTGATGTTTGAAGCCTAGCAATATGTTTCATTTTCATATACGATTTTCCCATGTTATGTTTACTTACTAATTGGACAAGGTCCCTTATCATGCAACGATATCAAGTTATATTTTTGTCTTTGTTTAACACAATCACATACTTAATCAATACAACTCAAAGAAAATTTTCTGCCAAAACGAACGAATCCACATTCACACATAGTTTCGTCAACACATGTACAGATTAATTGGGACACCTTATATTATACTAACATCACAATACAATAACTATACAAGTCATATAAATAAAAAAAAAAAAGATTGATGTGCATTTGTTATGTTTATATTTTTATTTCCTCTTATGATATACCAAGTATTTTAAAATATTTTTTTCGTTTAGAAGATTCAATAAAGAATGTGTCACATAACTTCGCATCTAAACCGATAGGTTTTAGAATAAATACCTATATAATTTTCAATAATCTTTGCTTCATAGTTTTTCTATAATTAATTTAACTGACTGTCAAATAAATACCGTATTATTATTTAGCAATTTCAACAAACTTGTGTAAAATTAACTCAGATACAAAATGCATGCAAGAATAAAAACCAAACAATATTTTTTGCGAATTCTGTTTCCTGGATTACTACAATGTATCGTGTACATATCATTGCTTCACAAAGTTTTCTCTCACATATCGTAGATATTTTGCAAAATTTTCCAATAATTTTTTGCATAATTACTTATTATAATAAGAAATTTAATAAAAGTTTAATTTACTTTCATATTCAACAGTTTTCTTTGTATATCTAAAAAAGTTCTGGAGTTTTGTCACATTTTGTAGTACTCCCACGATATTATTGATTTTTATTGGAAAATTTGCAAATATCCTTAACTCATTGCTCCTTTTTTTTTAAAAAATTACGCAGATTATACCAGGTGTCCCATTTTATCAATCCACGCAAGTTCAGAAAAAATCGCAGTTCTTGGGCCCTCCTGAAGTTACAACAGGGCTTTCAAAACTACAAATTAAGTGTAGACTACTGGGAACCTACCTAATAACATAAAAAGAAAAACCTATTGGCAATTTTGCAAGGTTCATGTTTAGTTCTACTGGCCTAAACTGTAAAGATGCAAAATTATCGAAACATTAAAAATGCAAGTATTGGGCAACGGCAATCTTATATATAAAAATGAATCCACATTTCCATTTGTCACGCCATAACTTGAGAACAACTTTACCGATTTCAAGTGTTGTAATATTTCATAGAAGATTTTTGCGGAAAGAAAAATTAAGAAAATTGCGTAGAAAATTGAAAAATATCAGAAAACTTAAGCGCGTTTGACAGGTGACGCTTTTGACAGTTCGCGCACGTTTTCGTATATTAAATATTAAGGTCGGTAAGTGCTCCTTACTTAACGACTATTATGCTATAATATTTTTGCACGCTCGATTTAATATAAAAATGGGGTTAAAATTTGAAATTCAAACATAAATAAATAACAGTATAAAATCATATCTCCTCTTTAAATTATTAATTAAATGTCATTGAAGTAGAATCCTTCGGCACACTCCTCAGTGAAAGCCTAACTTCGGTTAGGAAACTACCTAATACATAATTTGTTATGTTTTTTAAAATATACCAAGGTATTTTTAGTGTTATGGTATTGTACTTTAATTTTTTAAAAATAAAAATTAAAAATAAAAATATCTCTTATCTTGAGAAAATGTCATTCACTTACCGCCCCTCGATCGGTAAGTAAACTTTACCGATCAGTAATTTGTAAACATGACTTACGGGTGACATTTTTAAACCAATAAAGTTGTAAAAATGACTTGAACGTACAAAAAAGGTTTTAGTTTGTTTCGTGAGTTTTTTTAAAGTGTTAGTTCGTTGCAGTTAGTTCATCGCAATAAAGCTTTACATTAAAAGTTTAATTTGTTTAAATATGGTAAGTTTTGTTAGACTAGCAAGTGGTACACAAGGTTATACATAAGGGCCAGTTGTATAAAGTTCTGTTAATTCAACCGAAGATTAAATACAATTGAATCCAAGAATTAACCATAGCAACGTTTGTGTTTAACATTCGGTTAACTTAAACCGAGTTTTATACAATTGTTGCTATGTTTATTCGTTGGATACGTTTGTAAACCTTCTTGTTAAATTATTTAAAAGAGTTAAATATTGACATAAAAGACATGCGGGGACAGGGATACGATAACGGTGCCAATATACAAGGCAAACATAAAGAACTACAAACAAAATTATAGATATAAATCCTAAAGCTTTCTTTGTGCCATGTGCGGCACATAGTGAACGATGCCGCAAAAGGCTTTCTTAAAGTAACTCGTTTTTCTAGTACTATTCAGGAAACGTTTTTTTTTCAGCGTCTACTTACCGTTGGCATATTCTTATGAAGGAGATTCCTACTGTGACTGTAAAACCACTATCGGATACGAGGTGGAAGAGCTGAGTAGATGCTATTAGACTTAAATTTAATTTAGAAAAAATATTATGCTCTCTTTTCCTTTTATAATGATAAATCAAGAGACAACGACACAAAGAAACCTTGCACAGTCATTCATTAATAAAATAAAATCGTTTACTAATGATTGTAATTGGACTTCTTGAAGGAGGAATATTGTAAACCATTCAATTGTTTATTTCGGCAACGTTTCGTGTGCCGGAATAAACAATTGAATGGTTTATGGTGCTCATCCTTCAAGAAGTCCAATCACCAATGATTAGTTATATTAAGGAGGAAATAATTACTTAACATAAAATCGTTTACATTTTTATGTTCATATCGTGATTTTACCAAAAATAAACTTCATAAGTAAAATTATGCAAAAATCTAATATTATTTTACCAGAGGCAGTAAAAATGCTAAATGAAATTCATAATTATATTATTCAACTAAGAAGAAAAGTGGTTTTACTGATATTCTTAAGCAAGCTAAAGAAATTGCTGAAGACATAGACTGTGAAATTGGGTTTTCATCTGTAAGTACCGTCAGGCAAAGAAAAAAATTTATTTGATTACGAACACAAGAATGAACCAATTGAATCGCCAGTTAATTTTTATTTTTATATTCTAGATGTAGCATTATCAAAATTAAGTGATAGGTTTCAACAGTTAAATGACTTTAACTTTAATAACTAAAAATTAAAAAAATTACTTAATTGTTGCAATGATTTACAAACGAAACTAGCAGATCCATCGACAATTGATTTGAGTAATGAAATAGAAATATTATTCATTTGCAATAAACTTGTTATTTGATCGGCTAAAGACGTTTTAGAATACCTTGTAGCTAATGATTTAATTTGTACGTTTCCAAATTTATTTGTGGCAGTACGCATTTTTTAACAATGCCTGTTACTGTTGCTTATGGTGAGAAATCTTTTCAAAACTTAAAGTAATTAAAAACTACTTGAGATCGTCAATGAGCCAGCAAAGACTTACAAATTTGAAGAAGAAATTTGCGGGAGTTTAGATGTAACGAATTTGATTAGAGAGCTATCAAAAAGCAAGGAAAGTCGCACACCTCAATTATTTTGTTTTGTTTTTTTTTTATCAATAAAGTTAATTTGTAAATGTTTCAAAACTCACAAAAATTTCCTAAAAAAAAAATTAATTTTAAAAATTAAAATTTTAATAAATAGGTGTTTTTTAAAAAAATACCCACAAACCAAAAAAAAGTTTATGACGCCAAAAGGTGCAAAAAAATGATATTTGTCAAAAAAAATAAATAAAAAACCAAAAAAAAAAACATAGCGCCGAAATTATAGCCATTTAAACTATCATCCTTCAGTTCAAGGCAAAAAAAAAAGAAAAGAGGATTAAGAAAGAATGTCTTATTAAACAGTTAAAAGTTTAGGGCAAAGAACATATAAGTCACAAAGGAAGGCTGATTGTAGCTCGTAAAACTGGTGAAGCATGCAGGTATAGCATTTTTAACATTCTGTTCAACTATTAAGTAAAATTTACATTATTTTTACTTAATTTTGCAGTTGCAGAAATGTATGTTTTAATAAAATTTGCATAAAAGAGCAAAGGCAGGTTGTATTGGCACAGTTTAACGACTTGAGTAACAAAAATATCCAAGATTCACATTTAGCTGGGCTGATTTCTATGAACCAAATCCAAAGAAGGCGTTCTAGAGGTAATGCGATTAATAAAGCACATGGGGCTCATTTTACCTATAAAGTGCGTACCAAGCAGATGGAAATAAAGGTCTGCAAAGAAGCTTTTCTTAGTTTGTTTGGAATAAAAGATGCTCGGATCAGGCGCATCAGGAATTCCTTAATGATATCAGGGGTCACCGAGGGACAAAAAAGGCTCTCATAAAAACAGACCTAATAAATATCCAGAATATATAACTGACATTATTAAAGCTCATATTCAGACATTTCCTGCCCGGCAACCTTATTATTCCCGACGTAAAAACCCTAATTGCCGCTACTTGCCGGAAAGTCTTACTCTTAAAAGTATGCACACTTTGTTTTTGGAACATTTTCGTATAAACGTACCCTACAAAACATACTGGAAGGTCTTTAGAACACATTTTAATATAAAATTTGGGTTTCCAAGATCCGACACTTGTGCGGATTGTGATAAATTTACACAGAGTATAAATTGCTTGGATCTAGAGCCAGAAGAAAGAGTAAACATCGAGAGGGAAAAAGAGCTACATCTTCGAAAGGCAGAAGCATTTTTGAGATGAAACGAAAATATAAAGTAAAAGCTCAAGCAGGTGAAGTAATGTGCATAAGCTTTGACTTTATGCAAAACCTTCCTCTCCCTCACATACTTAAATCCGTATTTTACTCTCGACAACTGTGGTATTACGTTTTTGGAATCCACGATCTAGGCACTAATGAGGTCAAAATGTATACCTACCTAGAAAGCAAAGCCAAAAAGGAGCAAATGACGTAACCTCTATGATTTTGCATTATTTGAAAAACAACATTCACAATCGAAACATAGTAATATTTAGTGATGGTTGCCTGGGCAAAATAAAAACTACGTGATGGTTCATTTTCTATACACATTGGTTCATGTACTACAAATGGTGGATTCTGTGGAGTATGTTTTTCCCATGCGAGGTCATTCAATTTGCCCAACGATTCCGACTTTGCCTTGATTGAAAAAAAAGAGACGTCTGGAAAGAGTAGAAATACCAGTCGGGTGGGGTAAAGTAATAGTGGAAGTTAGGCAGAAACCAAGTCTATTTTGTCTCAGAAAGATGACCCAAGATTTCTTCTTTGACATGAAAAGTGCAACATCCGAATTTTTTTCAAAATCCTAACCTGCAATCAACATTAAGAACGTCAGAATAATGAAGATTACCAAGCAGGCCCCTGGTATCCTTTTTTAAAAGACAGTTATAGTGGACCTTTTCGTACCAGCAAAGTGGCAAAAACAAATCTTCCTTCGACAGTGAACCTGACACCTCTATATATTGGCCCAATTCCCATTCCATCTAATAAAGTTGAAAATTTGAAGTCTTTGTTGCCTCTACTTCGATCATATAAAAACAAAATATATTACCAAAAAATTCTTGAAGGCCTCCCTCCGATACCCTGGACGAAGCAGAGGATATTGAGCAAGATGATAACAGTAGTGGCTGTGATGATTGATAAAATTTAAATTTTTCATTACTTATGACAATTTGTTTTTGAGAAATAAAAATAAATAAAAAACATGAATTTTATTTCCCCCAAAAATCACATATGTCCATTAGTTTTTTGTTTCTTATCAGAAAAGCTAAACAGAACATAAGCTCATATCATGAAAAATATGTTTGTTTGCATAAATAAAACAAACCTGTGGAATTAGCTTTTTAAAACTCCGCTTCATAGCCACCTAAGCTGTTTTTTATGTCTCCTGCTTTTTTTATTTTTGGACAACTATGCTGTTTTTGCTAAACACGCCTCAATTTTTTTTTTTTTTTTTTTTGGAAAATGACATATGCCGGTTAGTTAAAGAAGTGTTGAATTTTAATGATGTTACGACGCTTAAACTCAGGGGTGGCAAGTTATTTTTGTACCTGGGCGGCCCACATCCTTGGCTCGGCGTTGGTACACCTATAACGCGCACGACGCGTTGTGGCATTCACAGAGGACCATGTGTCAAATGTCGTGGCTATGATGCATGCAGCCACAACGCATATGCATTACTCAAAAATGTCTTGGGTCTTTATAAAACATCGCACAGTAAGAGTAAAAAGTAAAAAAAAATAGTACACCAAAAATGATCAGATGGGTGCAAGCATAAAAAAATCAAATCTCCAATATAAGGTTATTCTAGTAATTACATAACATTTTCGTGACGGTAAAATGTCTATGCTTGTAAGACAGATTTGCATGTACTTTGTTACTGTAGCATAAAATCCAAATTGTAGATAGTAGACTATTCTAAAAAAATAATTTACATAAATAATTATGTATCTATTAAGAATCCCAATTGCATTAAACAAACATAAATAAAACGTTGTGAGTGCATAATGAAGAAAATAATTAGTCAAATCATCAGATTTATTATACTCTTACAGTATCATGTTTGGAATTCATGAATAGTTTAAGATGTTCAAAAAACTCATAACAATAAAAAAGAGGCTTTTACATCAATATACACTAGTAATAAATTGTACATATACTGCTGGCGGGTGTAAATGTAAAGTCGACACGCGATTTACCAAAGTTCAAATCTTGATTATGCTATTTTCCTTTTACATTCTGTTGGGGAACTCTAAAGAAAGCGTTTATAGCAGTAATAAACTAATTCAGCCGCACTTATCTTTCAACTTAAGTTATTTTATAGAAATTTTTTGTGGGTACAAAGAAAAATTAGTTACACACATACTAATTGCAAGTAATTGCAATGGAACTAGCAATACGTAACTTT
>JALBCR010000928.1:0-100000 GCA_030710515.1 Abscondita cerata
GTAACTGTGAAGAGAACAAATTGATACTACCACAAATCGAAGAAAGCCGTGATCGCAAAGAATTTGGAAGAAATATATAATTTTGCAATCAAAATATTTATGAAATCTAATGGCATGAATGACGACAAACTAAAAACTGAGTGAAAACTGCCATCCATCAAGATGCTTCAATTTTATAAGAACATTTGAGTTAGAAACTCATGTTGTACTGCAACCTACAATAAGGAAAAAATGTTTCCAAACGAAAAAGTCACAACAAAAATCTGAATTATATTCAGTGCATAAAATAAAAATTGCCATTTTAAGTAATTGTTTTGCCATCAGAGTCTAATGGTAAAATAACTCAAATAGCTACGCATCATTACGTTTCACAACCTCAGGAAAGGGAAAAAAATAATTTTAATAAATGTTTCTTCGTTTGTACTGTTGAAGTTTTCTGGATGTTTATGGATCTCGATGGCCTCCCTAACAAATCCATTATGATAACCGTTAGGCGCTGCTAGTAACTTGAAGCTTTCAAAGAGTATCTTGTGATCACCATTGCTAAGCGCATGTTCGGCTACCGTTGACTTTTCGATGTGTCTCAGACGGCAGTTTGCTCGATGTTCTTTTAGCTTAGCTCCAATCGATCTCTTGGTGGTTCCTATGTATATTTGTCTCAAGAACAAGGTATACGGTGAACTCAGGTTACTAAAAGGGGGTTTTTAATGGAAAATATTGCCACCCTAGCAATTATACTTCAAAATTCTCTAAATTTTAAAACTCACAAAATTTTATTTGATCTGTTGAATCTTCTTAGTTAGTTTGATGATAGTTTTGACGCCGTGCCTTTTTACAATTCTTCCTATGCGGTCTGTGACTTTGGATATATATATATATATATATAATAGAGGTATGAATGGGGGTAGCGAATCGACTCTCGGATTCTGGTGCTCTTGATCTTTTGGACCTCATTGATATTTCGATCTTCTTTTTCGTGTACCCGTTAATAATACCTTGTTCCGTGGGGCTTGATTATTCCATACTTCGATTACACATGCAGATGCCTATCCGTGTGTGTAGGTTTTCTGTACCCTGTGTGACTTAGTTTGTGTCCTCGCTTTTCCACCAACGCATCCAAGAAGGCCAGTTGTTGTTCATCTCCTATCTTCATAGTGAACTAGATTCTGGTGTATTGGCTGTTTAGATGTTCAAGTAACTGGTTAAACTTCTGTATGTTGTGTATCCAAACAACAAAAGTATCATCTACGTACCGGAACCATGTAGCTTGTTTGTATTTCGCGGTATCCATGGCTTTCTTGTCAAAACTCTTCATAAAGAGATTGGCTATTACTGGGCTCAGTGAACTTCCTTTTGTCATTCCATCCACTTGTTCGAAGAACTTTCCTTTCTAAACGAAGTAGCTTCCGGCGAGACAGACTTTGGAAAAGCTTGTTGATGTCAGAATACCAGATTTTGGTCACGAAATTTCTTTAATGCCACTTGTTAACAGCGAGACCACGTCAAAGCTTACAAGGATGTTGATGTCTCGAATTTTGCGAAAAAAAGTCTTTAACGTAGTTGATTGTCTTTCCTATATATGTTTGGAGCAGAGATGCCAAGAACTTAGGTAAATAGTATGTTGGTGATCCAGGACCGCTCACCATTGGTCTCAATCCTTTATCAGTTGGTAGAATGACGATCTCCTTTTCTGCGTTCAGATCTTTTACATTAAGTTGTTGAGTAATTACGAGATGCATTCAAGTTCTAAGGCCTCCGATTTTTTGTCTAACTAACTACTCACTCGAAGACTATGAAACTGGTGTTACTTCTCGACGTAATCTCCTTGTAGACGTACACATTTTTCACAACGTCGATCCCATGATTCCATGGCCACGGCGAAGGAATCTGGTGAATGTGCGGTCCACGGACAGTGTCTTTTAATTGTTGGAAACAGCGAAAGTCACTAGGTAATAAGGCACATTGTTTTAATTTCCACAGGCCACTAGTCAGAAATTATTTAATAAAATAGAGAAATATTGTGTGTCGAATGTAAATACATCGATAGCAGGAAAATGGTAGCAGATAGGTATAGGGAACCCTTATGAAGATTGAAACACCACTTAATTCTCCATCACATAGATCAACAAAATACAACAGGGTGTTCCATTTAGAAAAATTGACTTCTGGGCAGTTGAAGTTAGTCAGATTTAGCCAAACATTTTGAACACCTTCTAAATAATGAGATCCTCCTAAGTATAACCCAAATTTTGTTACTATAACTTTCTTTTTCAATCATTGACAAGCGTTTGAAAACAATACTACAAAACCAATTTTTCTCAAAAAAATGAGAATATCTCAAAAACTATTGATTTTTCATAATCCAAATATACAAAAAAAATATATCATTCTATTTAAAAATAAGAAAGTTGGTAGCCACTTCTGGTGTAACCGGAAGCGCTAGAAGAGCTGAAATATTTTAATTAAATAGAACTTTTCGAGCAATCCCCTATTCCAAATTTTTAAACAATTATTTCAATGGGAAGTTTATAAACTTCTAATGAACGGTTTAGCGGAATCACCCTGTATATTCATATTAATTTAGTTATTGCCTGAAATTCTTTATTTATTCGTAGGGTATATTTTTAGTATTCTATTGTGATGTAAGTGTTATGTATGGCGCCCAAGAAGATCAGTACAAACCTGTATAGTGTGTATAGAAGGTAAATAAGAACATAAAATACAACAGCACAGCCATTGCATGACGACATACAATGGACCGGTCCCAGCGCCAGGCACGACAATGACGAAAAAAAATAGTGGGTTAAAGAAGTAACAAACAAAATAATGGAAAAACAGACAATCAGAACAGATAATAATAATAATTTATAATTTATAACAGATAAGAATAATAAGAATATATATAATTTTATGCATATAAAATAACATTGACGGAAAGTTTTTCATTATCGATTTCTATTAATACTTTATTTTTTACAAATTGTCTTGATGTTTGTAGTGCTTTATACTTTTCTCATTCATTCTTTCTTATTACTCAAGATTGTTCGCGGTATCTTTTTTAATTATTTGAAAAACATTATTAAATTGGTTTTCTATTGCTTTCTTCATCACATAAAGCCAATAATACAAAGTTTTATGTTCTTTGTCTGCTGTCAAATTAAATTATTGAAAATGTTGAATTTTATAATTTAGATTCAAAATAGGGATACTTTACAATACTATATTATCAAATGCCATTCATACCCTAAATTATTTCTGAACGCGACTGTAAAGACTTGTGAATTTGAAATACGTATATAAAAACATAAAGTGAAAATTTTCAATTGTTTTCAGTCTTTTTACACATAATTTTAAAAAATGTCACTTTTTATTACTGTCGTAAATATGTAAGTTGTTGTAACAATCATTCACGCATATTAAATTTTGTCGTAAAAAAAGTTCTTCGGAATAAAGATGAGTAAAACAAATTTTAACAAAAGCGATAAAGTTAAAAATCGCTAAAACTTGTCTGTCCACAGTCGTTGTCAAAATTGATGTGCTCTTATTCTTTGTGGTTGTTGTCAGTTAGATTTGAAAGTTTTCGTTTAAATGTCTATTTTTATAATTTCCCTGTTTAAATACCTAAAGTTGGTACATTGAACATGACACTTTTATTGGCATATCGAATTTTTAAAGTTATTTGTAAAGTTTCGGTATTCACTACAATGTTTCCTCTTCAACTTTTTGAATTTTATGTAGGTAGATATGTTATTGAAACAATCAAAACCTGAATTTTGTACTACTTAAATTAACGAAGAAAAGCAAATTTCCTCATCTATCTTTATTCATTAAGTAGATTATAACTTACGACAAACAATATTTGTATATCCGAAAGTTCAGTTCTTGTTGGTTGCAGTGCTAATCCTCTTACGTGCCGCCGTATTAATACACTACAATGGTAATGTACCTAAAACTAATCAATTAATTAAGTTGTAATAAACACAACGAATTATTCTGTAGATGCTTGTTACAAATCACGTAACGCACATACGGAATCACTGAAATTTATATGTGCACGTTATTATACGTTCACCTTCTTAATGAAACTAATTAATTTAAAACCAACTGGTAGACTGTTTATGAAATTTTAAATCTATATCCGATTTTATCAAAAATTCATTGCAGCAATTAGTAGTTTCACAAAGTGCTCTTTCTGCAAGGGCTACACAACAAGATATTACAATAATGGGGTGTTAAAATTTACGGTCTCGCATTCAAGTCGAAAGGAAAAGAGCCATCCTTAAATTGCAAAAGCACGTTTTGACACGGTGTCGGTTAAGAGTCTAGAAATATGGGAATCGCTCAACACTTACCCCTTTTTTTTTTAAATGTAATGGCTAGGGGAGATGCTTAGGGTAATGAAGATTCGTTCGAGAGTGGAACTAATTTTAATTAATACTTATTTCAATGATAAAATATAAATGTTTAAACTGGTATTTTAATTGTAAGATGTGTGCTTTTCTTAGGTTCATGTTTAATTTTGTTTATAACAATTTATTTTCACGCGTTTTGTAAGATATTATTGTTATCGATCAATTGGAATATAAATAATTGCTCAAGTAGTATAGGCTATGGAATAAATAAACTTTTGTATCAAAAGTTTTGCCTATTGTTAATACAGCTATTGTCAAAAAAGTCACCAAATAAATGATAATTTTGAAAAAATGGTTGCTAAAAATAAATAATCGAATATCTTGATTCTAAAGTAAAAACTGATTTTTGACTCTACCAAGATTCCATGCACATGATGTTGAATAACATAGCATTTGAACAATTATCGTATACTCTCACTTTCAAACATAACATTAACAAAAAAAAAGATAAAAAGTATGAGCGTGTGAGTTAGTAACATTACCAAAATTTAGAGTTTAATAAGCGGCACTTTAACTAACAACGAGGAATTATTCAATCGTAGTTAAAGTTACGATGGAAGTTGACGAATAAAGAACAAACGAGACAATGTCCATAAGGGAGGGCATAATATTCCTTTAGTTTCTTATATAATAACACAATGGCGTGCATACAATTTAAAATACGAATTTAATTTAAATAACATACGTGTTTAACGGTTTAACCTATAGAAACTAGCGTCAATTCAGCTTCAAAATTTAACCTGGTTGCTCAATACTATCTCTATTCGGGATTAATGGAAGGCCAATCTAAAAGAGAGCGTTCTTACAAAGAGCACTAGAGAGGTGCAGAGCTTTGATGTCTTGCTTTATCGTTTTGTGCAAGTAGGAACCTTGAGGTGACGTTATAAAATGTTCTACATGAAATGGTTACTTGTATATCGGGTATGTGCCCATATCCTCACAGCAACGAGCAGTCATTGACCACTTACAGTAGAATGTCCTATTCGTAGTTCAAAATTATCCCCAAAGAACCCTTCGTCTTGATTAGACCACTAATAGTTATACCTCTAACTGTGTTGGTTATCCAAAATTTAATTCAAAAAGTAGTTTAAAGGACAAGATGTGCTATTAAAAAAAAATCCTCACCTGCGTTAACTTTTCCCTCTATGCAAATTTAACTTCATATAATCATCTCCATCCACAACTTTAAAAATAAATTTTGCATTATGATGACTTAGGATCAATTGGCTAAACCATTTTATTTGATTGCCATTACCTAACCAGTTATGCTTGAGAAGTGTACATCTTAACAGTTAGACACGAAAGGAAGAAAACACAAATTTCGTGGGATCATGCCTTTAACATGTCTAATTTAAGTCAGATCGGCGGTGTCTCATGTTACGAATTTCCAGGCCGGTACATTAATAAATATTTACAAGATGGAAATTGTGACTAGACGTGCATTTACTTGATATCAAAAATGTATACATTTGATAAAAACTTGTTACATTTATTTAATCGATGGTTACTTAATCAAATTGAAGCAAGCCCAGGAGCTCGAGAAATTCGAGGATTCGAGGAATAAGCAAAACAATTAGTCATAAAAAAATTGTCAGTGTAATGAAGTCTTTTAAATAGTTAGATATCAAATAGTGGTCACAGTAAATTCGTAGATTTAAAATTATATTGAGCGTCACTTAATTTTTTATTCGAAATAACGGGGACATGACCAAATGATACAACCACAAAATTAAGGAAATGATAAAAATTTAAGTTCGGTCTATTACACGTTAACATTAACGGGTAACAGTTACAACAAATACGATTTCGTTATACTAAAAATAAACTACGGACGACCATAAGAGATAACAAATTACATTTATCAGTATTTTGGATACGTACATCCAATACGCCTCGAAGTTAATTAAATGTAAGATTAAATTTCATGTTCTTTTGATTTATTTAAAGGTTGTTGATTAATCAGAAAAAGATGTGGAATAAGAAATGTAAGATGTAAACAGATTTTAAATACCTACCATTTAAAGGTGATGGATCTACGTAATGTTTGCTAGTCATTTTTTCGCAACCTTTGTAATACGTATCGATCGTAATTACTTAAATAAAAAAAATTTAATTGTAATTCAAGAGTTCAAAAGTTTTAGATTTAATCTCAGGGCTTGAGTTCATTAAATAAAAATTGTGGTTTATTGAATAACACATTGAATGGGAATACACATTTTATTTACAAATTTAATAAATTAACTTTATTCGCTTGATGATGCCACCCTTCTTGTAGTAGCTTGTTTATGACGTTGGCAGAGGTGGATTACTTCTATCGATGATGTCGGTATTTTCGTTGTTTAAACTTTTCTCTTCGACAGCAACGATATAGCAAACATTATTATTTATTGAGTGCACTTTATGATTTTGTGTTCATAACAATTTCACTTCTCTTGTGATATAATTAATTGGCTGCAAATCTTTATCTATGACCACTCAAGAATATTTCTACGTCGATCTATTATCGATCGTCCATCAACCCTCAACTTGTATATATCGACTGTCCTCCACCATCACCAATAATTCACACCTAACAACTAGCCATCGTTCACCACTATTATCATCCTCGTCTTCTAACCACTGCTCAACTCTGGCTTTTTTCATCGTTCACTTTTCTTTCCCCACTCCACTCAATGTTTTACCTTCAATCTTTTAATTGCATCTGTACTAGCAGAAAATTTTAACTTTCACAATTTCGTAACAACGAAAACGCTTTTACAAATAGTTCTTTATACGTAATGTGAATTTTGCATTTATGAATGGTACAAATAACAACTTAATCTTACTTAAACATTACTTTTAATTAAATGAAAGGAATCATTTACAAAATAAATCAAATTATTTTCTTAAATACATTGTAGATAGGTTTTAGAAATCTTACGTTAATACCTTAATTTTACGTTTGATTTGAATAGAAACATAAACTAGAAATTTAATTAATCTTATTTCGATTAAAAATAAAATTGTTTTATTTAAAATTTCGAAAATTGAATATTTTATTTGTAATTATTACACTTATAAGTAATAAATACAATAAACTTAAGTACTCAAGTCGAGTAATTACTTACGTTTAACTTACTAAATAGTAACGATTAAAGTTCGGATTCAAATGTGGTCCAAAATCTGTTGGGTTTGTGAAAAGTTATTAAACTTTCCTCTTACAGTTAGATACGTATTGGTTTAGCTTGTAGTGGTTTTCGTTTTGAACCTTAGTATTGCATGCTTTAACAATTATTCTTCGTGTGCTTAACTTTGTGGGTTTCTATTGTTTTAAGTGCACTTTTTCTTGGTCTTTTGATTACTATTTATTATTTATTATATTACTAATTACCGTTAATGTCTATTAAACATAACCGAATTTTACGTTTAAATCTCATTCCACGAAAGTTATTGACTACGTGTAAGAATCAAATAAGCGAAACTTGAATCACTTTGCTAAAGAAATTTCTGTACCCGAACATTTCTCATTAATGTTACAAGACGTTTACAAACGACTGCATCGTCGACTCCAAGAAGCCCTTTGTTTTTGAGAAATTAATTATTGTTCAAAACGAAATAAAATTGTTTACGTCTGTAGGATTTAAAACGAATGTGAAAACGTTATCATCAAAAATTTCAATAGAATTTTAGTTTCCAATTTTGGCTTTCGAAGCTCGTATCTGGAAAATATAATATGCTCACAAATCAAATAAAACATCTTTTTATCAAATTTCATAAAATATCTGCCTTCTAACACTGACAAGTAAATAATGAGATCTAGTTTCTCTACGTGACATACGTCGAACTTAAATTCCGACTGAACAAGATGTACTACACCTTGAATCATACACTTGCAAAGATAAAAGTCTATTCGACTACAAAAGAAAGTTATTTCAACGAGTTCTTTTAGAATGGATTTATCGTGGAAACTCTGACAAATGTCTTTAATAGTTGTAGCAATACAAGCAAAAAAAGGAAATCGAACATCCCTTTTCTGCGTATATTTGTCGGCAAACGTACCCATATTGCATCCTGCATTCATTGTAGTCGAGTGCAATCTACTGCCTTTTATTGGTTTTTCTAGGCTCACTTAGGGAGAAGGGTCTTAAAAGAAAATAACCCTTTGGCTATATACCAGCAGAAAGTGGTAGATTTCTCATTTCTGGAGGTTATGTGGGGGATGAATAAGAGTTAATGCAAAGTAAAACTGTCGTTGAGATTAATGAAAAAAGCGACGATAGAAAACTCCGCTTCATGAATAATTTTTAACGAGATATAAAATTTTTGATGAATTTTCTGATCTAATTTATTTGTAATTAGCGTAGCTTCTGGTTTTTTTTTTATCTAAAACAGGGTTAATACTTCATCACGAACACCTTATAATAATAATTTGTTTTTATTTTATTATTTTAATGTGCGCGTGATCCTCGTTTCCATCATCAATCATCCTAAACTCGTAACTTTTTTTTTCTAAGTCTACAGTTTTTTAACTTGCAAATTCGCTTCTATTCCAACAAAAGTATCCTATGTTGTTAGATTAGTGCTACGTCAAACGTTGAAATGAGTGTTAAAGTGTATGTTTAACGAAAGTTTAACGATTTTTTTCCTGGATGTATTCAATTCGCATTTTCATTGTGTTCATCGTGTAACATTTTGTAGTTTTAGCTGTTGCTATATGGAATGGCAGCTATTATTTTTTGGTGCATTTATCCGTTACTTCACTATTTCTTATTTAATTTAATAAAGATTTTCTTTAAATTATAATTACAAACGTTTGTTTTTTTTATTATTTTTCAATACCACAGTGCGCATGTGCGGGTCTTTATCAATATTTTTACAAAGGTTTCTTTTTCATTTAGATCTCCGTTTATATTGAGTTCGTTATCTTTGCGGCTGCAGCATAGTTGGTTTATTTCAGATTTGGGAGAATCCTTTTTTTGAATACGCACACACATAAGCAGGTCTGTCGTAATTTTTTTGAAATAATTTCATTTGCAAATTTAAAAAGTTCTTATCTTTTTAGTCACGTAACACAGTGTTGTCATCCGTGTTTAATAAATCATAGAAAATTTGTGAAAAATATTATCTCCTTCCATACAGTGAGAGCTAAAATGTAATCTTGATTTTTAATTTTGTCAATTTAAAACTGCACATCAAAAAAACTGAAACGAAAAGGCCTAATTTGTAACTGATCATTTAAATTTAACAGCAGGAGTCTCAGCAATGGTTATCTTATAGAAGGACTGTAGAATGAATCATTACACTAAGCACGTTTTAGAAAATAGGTAATTTACGTTGCTTACTTAATTTTTTCTTTAAAGAATATATTTGAAGGTATCGCTAATTAAACACCATAGCTCGATTAATTATCGAATCAAAATTTTGTTTAGGAAATGTTTACAAAATAAAATTAGAAATAATTTTGATTTAAAAAACGTCTACAAGCAATAACTTTTAAATTAAATCAAAAACTAAACATGGTTATTTGGGTTGACTGATTATTACTTATTTTTAAATAAATCTAAAAATCATTAAACTCTATTCATAATATTTAGTCCTTACAAAATGTATATTTTATGACGTTTCATTTTTTTCTGTAGTTAAAAGTGATAAAAACTAAGGCAATTCTTATTGTCAACGTATATATTTAGTTTTTTGACAAGAATTTATTACATAATTATAATTAAGATACCAAGTTATAGTTTAAAATTAAATGAAAACTTTTTTTTTAAATAAAGGTATTACTATATAAATAAATATAAGAAATCAATAATGGGTGTGACCTCCATTATTATTGATACATTCTTGGAGGCGTCTGCTCATTGACGCTATCAAGGTATCAATATAATTAATATTAATCGTTTCCCATGCGGTATCAATGGCTGCAATTAGTGCATTACGGTTTACTGGTATAAAATTTGGCCCTTGTTGTCTTCGGATAACAGCAAGTATTCGAGCCCAAACATTTTCGATAATGTTAAAATCTGGGCTTTTGCTGGCCAGGGTAACAGCTCCAAGTTATTTTCTCGTATCCAATTGCGCACAACCCGCGAAGTATGAATAGGGGCGTTGTCCTTTAACAACAAAAATACATTATGAAAATGTTAATTCAACAGATCCCGAACTATTTTTTGAGAAAGTATAGTGAAATAAGAATACTTACTTGTTGGAAAATATAATCTTCGTCTGGATAAAACACTTCGACTGAAGGTTTCATAATAGTTTCCAAAATATCTAAATACGCAGCAGAATCAAGACGTCCATCGATAGCCCAACAAACTCCTGGACCCCGCGCGCTAACCCAACACATTCACAGAAAAATAACCACTTCGTTTTTTAGGACATATGTGATTATTTTCGTAACGAGTTCCTTCCATTCTAAAAAAACCATCGTTGCGGCTATTGAACGTTTTTTCGTCGCTAAAAATCACTCGATTCCAAAATTCCAAAGGTTCGTTCACATATCGCCTTGCAAATTCCAGACGACGTCTCATATTTTCGTCACTGAGAACTTCTTTCGCAGCAGCATTATACTTCTTTATTCCCATCTCCTTTAATCTTTTTGTGCAGTTATACGGCATCCGGGAAAATGTGTATCTGCTATAGCCCTGGAGTATGTAGCAAATGGTTGTTCTGTTACGTAATGAAACAACTCGAGATCTTGAGCACGTGTAGATACTTTAGGTCTACCACTTCCGATGGCTCTTTCCAAAGTGTGTTCAAGATTCCATTTTACTCGGTAATGCCCTACGGTGCTTTTTGGTATATCTAACATACGTGAAATTTCACGCACGCTACGGCCCGTTTTCAAATCAGCACCGAGATGAGGTGGCATTTTCACAACACTTCAAATTTTAAACTAAAATGGAATTTACATTTCTTACTTTATTTATTGGTTCACACTACTCCTTCTCAAACAGTAGGTAATTGTTTATTTATTACATACTTCTAATGACCAATGTAACAACCCTTAGAGCAATATGACTCAAAGGAAGTAAATTAAACAAGCAAGGATATTCTATTGTTATTGAAACTTATTCATAAAGTAAAAGCCATTTCCTTATAATGCTAATGGACAGGATTTTCTTTTAAGTATTAAGATTACAATAGAGGACTTATAAACTTTCGAAAATATCTAATTATAAATATTTACACTGCAATTGCGCTTTTCCTTAATAATTTCTTAGCAATAACATACACGTTCTTGGTTTTAAGTTGTCATAAATTTGATATGATATAAATTTGTGTTTCTAATATTACATCACAAACTAATCTTTATTCGCCAAAAAATTGTTGCTTAAGTTGTAAAGCTTCGTACACACCTGAACAACAAACCGAGCAACAAACATAACAACGAACCGAAAGTCAAACAGAACGACAAACGATCTTTTATGATTTCCACAATCCGAACAACAAACGGAACGTTTGTGCTGTTCCATAATTATTTTCAGTAGTTTTCAGTTCATATATATTTATTATTGAGAAGAGAAAATTGCGGAAAACAAGAAGATAGTGCCAACCAAATTTTTACGCACAAAGAAGAGTAAAAATTATAATTTACTTCGCTTTTTTTATTTTGGAAATTTCCGCCCAAATGATGCTAATAGGGACATCATTTTTTCTTGCATTCTTAAACACTGATTAATTTAAAACATTTTTCTTCTGTCAACTCCATAATATTACCTAAAACACAACAAACCCACAAAAGGGAGGACAAAATAAATAATTTAATTCTCCCGCATAAGTTTGTTCGCCGTTTTGTTTAGATTCGTCCAAACCTGCAAACGCATTCGCGCGCATTTTCTTTGATGTCGGAGAAAAAACCGACAAGTTGCGGGAACGCCGCAAACCGTTCGTGGAACAATCAGGACTTGCGAATCTGTTCTAAAATTCGTACGTAGCACCGTCCAAATTAATGTTCCGATTGCCGTTCGGTTCGTTGTTCTGTTTGTTCCTCGGTTTGTTGTTCAGGTGTGTACGAAGCTTTACAATAAGCATATTAATATGAACTATATCTTATGAAAGGAGAGTTATGTAACTATAATTAACGACTTAACGTTACGTTAGTAGATTCCATTTGACTTATTTACACATATATTTCTTGGAACATTCGATAATTAACTATCGGGATATGATGACCCTATACTTCGCAGGTTGTGCGCAACTGGATACAAGCAAATAACTTGGAGCTGTTACCCTGGCCAGCAAAAGCCCAGATTTTAACATTATCGAAAATGTTTGGGCTCGAATACTTGCTGTTATCCGAAGACAACAAGGGCCAAATTTTATACCAGTAAACCGTAATGCACTAATTGCAGCCATTGATACCGCATGGAAAACGATTAATATTAATTATATTGATACCTTGATAGCGTCAATGAGCAGACGCCTCCAAGAATGTATCAATAATAATGGAGGTCACACCCATTATTGATTTCTTATATTTATTTATATAGTAATACCTTTATTTAAAAAAAACGTTTTCATTTAATTTTAAACTATAACTTGGTATCTTAATTATAATTATGTAATAAATTCTTCTCAAAAACTAAATATATACGTTGACAATAAGAATTGCCTTAGATTTTTATTTTCACTTTTATATTAACTACAGAAAAAAATGAAACGTCATAAAATATACATTTTGTAAGGACTAAATATTATGAATAGAGAGTTTAATGATTTTTTTTAATAACTTACAATAATTAGTAGGTTAGATTTATTTAAAAATAAGTAATAATCAGTCAACCCAAATAACCATGTTTAGTTTTTGATTTAATTTAAAAGTTATTGCTTGTAGACGTTTTTTAAATCAAAATTATTTCTAATTTTATTTTGTAAACATTTCCTAAACAAAATTTTGATTCGATAATTAATCGAGCTATGGTGTTTAATTAGCGATACCTTCAAATATATTCTTTAAAGAAAAAAATTAAGTAAGCAACGTAAATTACCTATTTTCTAAAACGTGCTTAGTGTAATGATTCATTCTACAGTCCTTCTATAAGATAACCCCTGCTGAGACTACCTGCTGTTAGAATTGTAAATGATACCCTTAAGCCCGCTTCACAATGTGCAAACTTTTGTTTACAGAAATTGTGGTGTCCAAGTTTTAAATTTCATGAGTGTACCTAATTCTAACAATAAAAACTAATGTTTAAAATAACAGGATTCGTTTTATATTTCAATCAGTAGGTGCAAAAGGATTACATATTTTTTTCTTATCTTTAATTTTGCAATTGATTGATATTGATGATTGTTCATTTAGTTGGGTCATGCACGAATTTAGTTGTTAGAGGTCATTTCAGAATTAAATGAAGAGATATAACAAACGAAGTCTATTATTATACAACAATTGCACATCCGAGAGTTGATTGGTCCATAAACTCATTTACACCTGATGATCCCATCTCGTAGAGAAGAATCGGCAACAGAACACCTTTTTTAGTATACATTTGGAGCAAGATCAAGGTTTGGTTATATATGGACTAAATCATAAGTTAATGAATCAAATACTTCTTTATACTGCAGTATATGGAAAACAGATTATCATACACCTGAGTAACTTCTTAAAAGGAGCATCTATCTGGATAGGAAACTCAAGAAGCTCACCTAAACAAAGTGAAAATGAAAACACTTTTTTGGCATAATACGAGGGTAGTCTGAAAAGTTTCCGACCTAACATAGCTACAAGAATTTTTATCTTAAAATTAATTTTTATTTTTCTACATAGTCTCCTTGTGGCTCTATACACTTCTCCCAGCGATGCTCCCATCTCTTTAATCCGTCCAAATAGTACTCGGCGTTCTTCTCTGCAAAATAATTGTTCACGAAGGTGATTGCCTCCTTATTTGACAAAAATCTTTGTCATCCGAGCGTAGTTTTTAGTTGAGGGAACAGAAAGAAGTCGCTTGGGGCTAGATCTGGTGAATAAGGTGGATGGTCAAGATATTAAACCGTAATTTATGGATTTTCCCTATGGCAACTGTTGAGGTGTGAGACGGGGCGTTGTCTTGGTGAAATAGGATTTTCTCTTTCTGCAAATGTGGCCGTGTATCAGGAATTTCTACCTTTAGCTTGTCAAGTAATGATGCGCAGTATGCTCTTGTAATGGTTTTTCCCTGTTTGAAGATAATCGATTAGGATAACTCCATGACTATCCCAAAAAACAGTCGCCATCACTTTCCCAGCCGCAAAAACAGATTTTGCTTTTTTTGGAGCCGGTTCCCCCTTTGCAGTCCACTGTTTTGACTGTATTTTTGTTTCAGGCGTATAGTGGTGTATCCAAGTTTCATCTACAGTAATTAAATGGCGCCTAAACTCGGATTTATTGCGCCTAAACTGCGCCAAGAGAGCATTGGAAATGTTCATTCTAACGTTAGCGAACGCAGCACCCAACACGCGGACAGTTTTCTCATGCCTAGATCTGGAATTAATATGTGACAAACACGTTCTTTGGACATTTTCATTGCCTCTGCTATCTCTCACACTTTAATTTGGCGGTCGTCTAACACCATTTGGTGAACTTTAGCGATGTTATTGTCAGTAGTTACAGTTTTTGGACGTCCCGAACGTTCATCATCTCCCAAGCTCTTACGGCCACGTTTAAATTTAGCTGCCCAAAATTTCACAGTAATAAATGACTGTAAAGAGTCCCCGTACACAGAGTCTAACTTATCTTTAATTTGCGTAGACGTAGTCCCTTTCAAAAACAAATATTTTATGACAACTGATACTCGATTTTCTCCATTTTCACAAAAATACTCACATCGACTCACTCAAATGACTTTGATGTGTTGCTGTCAAAAGATGCACAACTACATTCCCTGACTTTTCTTGACGAGTGCTGCCATCTTCACATTGAAGTCGGAAACTTTTCAGACCGCCCTCGTAATAAACTATTACAAAACCCTTGAAATCTATTCCAACAATGAACATGGAAGTTCTATAAAAAGTATTACATCTTAATATCTAAGAAAAATCTTTAAATCAGGTATCATACTTAATGCCCATCTAAATGTCCTGGAAGACCCGAAGCTAATAATAAAATGATCGTAATGTGAATACGGATGACTCGAAAATGGTCCGTGTGTATGAGAAGAGCAGATACCATGGGATTCCGATGCATGTAAATAAATCAGACGGAACTGGCTGCCATAATCAAGTCGATCAGAGGAGCATTATAGTGTTAGAACAAAGATCCTATTGGAGAGTCAAGGCTCAAGGCGGCGGAAAACTAAACAACAATACTCTTTGAAATAGAGAGGCCCGTGGTAGGAACACATATTGTATTGACTGGTCCGGGTTTTTGGTCATGTGGGGCGCCGCTGAAATGAGGAAGCTACTATCGCCCAAGCCAAGCATGGTTGCATTTTACGTTGATGTTTGCTAATTATTTATGGATTTTGTTGGGCACTCAATTATAAATATACGAACCTGCTTCAACGAGTCCTTACGTGCAATTTTACTTTTAACCTCCGTCGTTAATTTTAAGAAATACTGATTGTTAAAGTAAATTTTCTAGTACAACTTTGAAAAACCTATAACGTTGTGAAATTTGTAATTTATTACCTCCCTGTTAGTACTGTAGTGTGCGCACAGCACGTAATGTGTTGAATAATTCTATGTTGAACAAGTACAAATATAAAACGTTCAAAATACTTCAATTGGTTGGAGATGTCATATAAATACTTATCCAAATTTAAGATGATGATTTTTTCATGGATCCGTTCAAAAGATCTTGAATTATGTGAACCTACGCTTAATGTACCCCCAATACAAATTAACATTTAACTTTGTAGTTAACTCTAAACTGCATTGTCTATCTGTAACAAAGGAGAAAACACCAAAAAACTGCATTAAAAAACTATACTCGGACACGTGTACCGATACTGAAAGTAACAACAATAGAAAGCTTATATATTCTATCTGCGTGTTACGCATCGTTACACCTCATTGATTCTTATATAAACTTGAATAATTCGAAAAACCTTTCAAGCATATGCATGGCAACACTGGACCTATCTGAGCGATGATATTTGACATGAGCTACGTGCTCTTTAAAACGAGTTTTAATAGGTCTCTTGATTTGTCCTATATATACTTAGTTACAGTCTTTATAATTTATTTTAAATATTCCCGATTTATCTCACATTTCTATTGGGTCTTTCGGATCGCCTAAAAGATTTTGCAAGTTGTTACTACTAGAGGTTACTGTTTTATAATCAAATTTTGAAAATATTTTTTGAAGACCTTTTGTGTATGTGGGATAATTTGGTAATTTGACATATTTCTTACCTATTTTACTATTACTAGTTCCTAACGTTGTAATGTTTCTAATGTTTAACTTATGTTTTATGTTTTCTAATTATGTTTTTGACAATTGATTCCTGAAAACCATTGTATGATGCAATTTGCTTAATATTTCGCAGTTCTTTACCAAATTTTGTTTTGACAATTGAAAATGTAATAATTTGTGAATCAAAAAGTTGAAAGATGGAAGTTTATGTTGCATACTATGATTGGAATTATTTGTTATAAACCTTATAATGTTAGTGTCTTTATGATAAATATCTAGTTTGTTGCCATTTCTTGTCACTAAAGTGTCTAAGAAAGGTAACTTAAGGTTTGTTTCTGTTTCATAGGTAAATTTGATCGTCTCAAATTTTGAATTTAAAATTTCTACAAACTGCTGAGGGCTGTAAACTTTAGTGTCGATGACTGCAAAAACTTCATCTACATATCTCAACCAAATTCTAGGAAAGTAATCTAAATTATTTTTTAAATTAGTTTCAAATTTACCCATGAACAGGTTAGCCATAAACGGAGATAAGCTGTTGTTGATAAATATTATTATAAATTTGGAAGTAGGTTTGACTCATACATATTCTTGCTAATTTAATAAAATTATCTACTTCTGAATTGTCTAAATGATTTTGGTGTGACATATCTTTCAAATAATCTAAAGTGAAAGCTTGGAAATAGTGAACAGACATCGAATGAAACTAAACCTTCGTTGTCAATCAGCTCAATGTTTTTAATTTTTCAAAAAAAGTCATATGAATTTTGAACACTGAAATGTGATTATTGATACTGAAAACTGTTGAATTTATTTGATAACCGTCAGAAATGCCATCAGAGGAAAAATTTTCTTAAAATTCAATTTTTAATATACTTTTGTTTACAACTTTTTTTTAACAGTCTTTAGTTTTTTAATACATCTCATCTTTGGTAAAGGCCAACTAGTTATCTTTTACTTATAATTGCACAAGAGGTTTGTATTTTGCCGAGTAAATTTGGGTTGTTTAATGAAAATCTGTTGCCTTGCAATTTGAAGAGAAGATTTTTCAATTATTAAAAACGTGATGCCGAATGGCAAATGGTCGAGTTCAAAAATTCTTTCGAGTGCCATCCGATAGAGCGTTTTTAGGTTGACAGTTTTTTGAATGAAATTGCTAAAAAAAATAGATTTGAATTTAAACAACACAAATTTACTCGCTAAATACAAACCTCGAGTGTAATTCGGCAGGACAATTTAATGAATACGAAAATTAGAACACTTCAAACAATTTATTTTGGATACATATAAATTTAAATTTGAATAAACTGTCAGATAGACAATCATTGATTAAACAATTCTAATTGAAAAAACCACTAGTGTATTTGTTGCTGGAAAAGTTGTAGGTAACTTTTGCCGATGTTAATGTGACAATTACACTTCGGAATATGCGATTTTTTATACATGATTTAAATTATCATTAAAATGCTTGGAAAAACTCCTACCTTTTACTTGTAACAAATTCGATATGAATCGGTTAAAAAGTGTAGTTTGTAGGCGGTCATACGAGAAAAAAACAATTTATTTGCTTATTATAATTTTTTTACATGCACATTGAGTTGTAGAACATCTGTAGTACTTATATAATATTTGAAAGTTCCTGTGCTAGATTCCTGTTTTCTTCCTTCATGGTATCTGGTATTTGCATTTTTACTGCCTGGTTTTCTTCATATTTTTGTTAGCCTTCTACTATTTTTCTTTTAGACATGCCCCTAACTCTAAAAATTCTATCTGTGGAGAGACCTATTTTGTGCTCGAAGTACATCCAACACAATGACGATTTTCTGACAGTTTTCTTTTTCACGTAATTCTTCAATGTTATATTTAAGTTGGAATTTTTTATATCACGTCCATCGTAGTGTGAATCTTCTAGCTCTAGTAAATTTATGTCGAAAATTTCATGTGTTACATCATTATCATCAATTTTCCTTGCCTAAGAGTCTGAACTGTCAAGAATATCGTCAATTGTAGTTTTCTCTTGTGTTTCCTCAATACCATCATGTTTGGTTCAAATGTTCATTCTCTTCTTTTTCGCCCTCATAATTTCCGGATGTCATGGCAGGTAAACTGATGGAAAATATTTCCATGGACGTTGTATCCATTCCTAGATCCTGAGCGCTCCTCTTTGCATCGTTATCGGCTTCTATTAATATTTTCGGAACACTCCCATACACTTTATATTTATTGTCCGATTTTGACTACTTTTATAGAGCGTTTAAAACTATAATTTATTGATACTTACTAATTTTTTTCTTGCTTGATGAAAAGAAATAAATTTATAAGAATAATGTAGATTCATAATTTAGCCAAATAATTGTTAATAATTAATCAAATTTGGTAAATGTCTATTTAAGGAAAAGCCCAATCCAGTAATGTACTCAGATTTTTTGATAATATAATTTCTTTGATTTTCATTCCTAAAAAAATATGTGGTAAGTATAAACTTTAGGGGAGCGTTCCGCTTTCAAACGGGTCACATGTATTTGTATAGTTACAAAAGAAATAAAATTAACCTACCTTTATTGAAAATCCAGGCACTGCACACTTACACTTGTCCAGAATCCATATTCGCGGTAACGCAACTCAAGAATAAAGTAGGAAGGGGTAAAATGCTCACTATTCATCTTATTGTCGATTTTATTTCCTGATATTGGTGTATATTTCTCACTTATTTTTGTTTATTTCTTTTATTCTATTTTGTATTATTTCCTATATTGCATGACATTGCCTTTTATTTTCTATTATTCCTGATCTATTCTTTTTTATTTCTGACGAGATGTACCATTGAGAAAACAAAATTTGGAATCCTGTTGAAAGTTAAATGAGCATAATTACTTAAATAAGGATTTTTTCACTTGACGGTTCAACATTAGTAACCTACCTTCGTGCATTATTTAGATTTAACAAAGAATTACTATTTTTGCTGCACTTGATTTTTCCAAAGCTTTTGCTGCTAGTTTTTTCTTTTCCAGGTATTTCTTCATAAATTTAACTACTCCTCTAATCTCTTCTTCATTTCTCGCTATTGCCACAATGTCATCCGCATAAGCTAAAACCCATATCTTTTTCCTTCTTACTACGTTCCTCCTACTTGATTTTTTTCCATTTTCTCCTCAAGATCACTAATGTATATCGAGAATAAGATTGGACTTAGCGGACATCCCTTTTAGTTCCTCGTTCTACACCTTGTTTCTTCGTATAATTCCTCTATTGCATTTTTTATATCTCTGTTTATTCCTACCTCCTCCATCCTTTTCCATAATCCCCTCTTTCCACATTATCAAATGCCGCTTTAATGTCTAGGAATATTGCGTATATCTTTCCTCATTTCTTTGCTAACTCTTTATTGATTATGTGCTTTAATATGTATATATTGTCTATCGTTCATTTTCCTTTTCTAAATGCTGCTTGCCAATCCGGTATTATATTCTTTTCTTCTATTTTTTTCCGCATTCATTATACTCACTCCTCTATAGTTGTTCGCTTCCTTCCTATCTCCCCCTTGTAAATTAGGCATATTATTGCCTCTCTCCATTTTTCTGGTAACCCTTCTCCTTTCCATATTCTCTCGAATACTTCTCTTACTTTTCTCTCATTCCTTCTCCGATGTACCTCGATTGTTCTCCTTGTATTCCATCCGTCCCTTCCTTTTTTTACTTTATTTATTGCTCTCTCCATTTCTACTTTTCCTATTCCACACCTCTCTGTGTCTTATCCTTTTTTTCTAACTTCTTTATTTCTTGCTTTTTTCACTCTCTCCTACTAACTTCTTACAGTGTTCTTCCCATTTTTCTCCATCTATATTTGCTTCCGTCCTTCCTCCTTTTTTCCTCTTTTATTAATGAACCCCATACCTGTCCTTCATTTTTAATTACTCTAATCTTTATCTCGGTTTTGTTTTTATGTTCTTCTTTATTTTTGCACATATTCCCTTCAAATTTACTTTTAACCTTCTGTATTTATCTATCTCTATCTTTCCTTTTTTCCATTTCCTTCTTCCTTTTCTTAATTTTTTTCTCCTTCTCGCATTCTCCGTTCCACCACTCTTTTCTTTTCCCTAATTCTTGTTTTCTTAATCTATACTTTCTCTTCTCTGTTGCCATTTCCATCCTGGCTGTAATTCTCTCCATCTCTTCCTCCACCTCTCCTTTAGTATTTACTTCCTCTTCCATTTCTTTATATCTTTTTATACTCTGTTCAGTCTATACTTTCTTTTCTCTTCATTACTTCTTCTTGTTCTTGTACCTCTTTCTCTCCCTCTTCCATCATGACTACTTCTAGCGGCTGATGGTCCGATTCTATCTCCTCTCCTATTGGGGAAAGTTTTTAAATGAAGAGGGCGCAATTAACATCCAAGATGGTGGCTATACTGGAGATAAAAATTTGACAACGTTTGGAATCTTCAGTAGGACATTCGTATTTTTAGCCTTATTCTGTTAATAATGGCTGCTTTAGTTAGTTTAACTCAAATTTTGCAATATGTCGGTATTGGTGTAAGACCTATTACCGAAGGGGAACAGGTATTGAAAGCCGGACTTATTATTTTGTGTGGCACAATTTCCACTAATACGATAGTTGGGTTATGCTTACAAACTAGCAATTTAAGTGGTAAGCCACATAAAATTGACATTATTCTGTCGGAAGGTAATGTTTATTTAAATTCGAATCTAATAAATTATTTTCAAATAAATATTTCTTTAGATTACCAAAATTGGAAATGTGTATGCACTTGTAAAGCAGGAGCAAGTGCAAAATGCAAACATGTTGTTGCGATTTTGCTACACTTGAATCGGACCGAAGAATTGCCTGAGGTTAGTTGTACCGACTTGGAGCAAGCATGGGGAAAACGAAAGGATGCACACAAAATTGTAGAAGTTATACCTCTTGAAAAATTTTGTCATGTAGGTCTATATTCCAATGCAGAAATTGCTGTGACAAATAATTTTTAAAAGATTTTTTTTCAAAATTGCATTGACGGTAAGTATACTTATTTAGTAACATTACAATAATTATCGATGCTCTATAAGCAGACCATATTTGACATTTCAAATTGCTGAAAATTCAGAAGATGGGGAGGATTGTTTTGATTTTTTTGTTTTTGTTATTTTTACATATGACCTGCTTTTAAGATGCATTAAATTGTAAGGAAGATTCTTATGATTACTTAATGTGATTGTGTAAAAAGCAGTATAATCATGAATGTTAAGGGTTGCACTGTTCTCCAAACATTGTAATTGGCATATTAACAATCTTACCATTCTTGATGCTGAATGTACAGTATTGTAGTATGCAAAGGTGTTACAAGTTAACTAACATCTTTCAAAGCATATTCTAGCTGTTCCAAATTCAGAAACTGCTCGTCACATCAAAAGGAGGAATAATGTATTGGAAGAAAATTTGGATGTAGGTATAAATGATACTACACTCCACAGAGCTTTGACTGAACATTTATGTATGAAATGGGACATTACCTTTCCTCCTTTAAATTTAACACCAATAGAATTAGATTTTTATAAACAGAAAATTATTTTAAGTTTTAATGATGCAGTGAACCTTGCAATGAATACTTTGGACCAAAGCACCAACAATTTATGGCATTCACAGCGCAAGTTAAGAATTACTAGCAGTAGGTGTTATGAATTCTTTACATATTGTGAAAATGGTAATCCGAATTGGGAAAAAAAAATTAATTCAGTGATGAATTCAAGCTTTGCGGGTAACTTAGCAACAAGACATGGATTGAAACATGAAAACAATGCAATTACAACATACCAAGACAAAGAAGGTTGTACAATATGGAAATGTGGATTACTAGTCAATCCAGTAGTACCTTGGGTAGGTTGTAGTCCAGATGGGTTACTTTTACAGGATAATTTGATTATAAAGTTAATTGAAATAAAATGTCCTTTCAAAGGATCTGCGCATTCAATCCATGAATTATTACTTAATAAGGAATTAAATTTTATAAATTATGACGGAATTATAAAATTGAAAAAATCATAAGTATTATGGGCAGGTGCAATTATCTATGGGATTATTAAATGTTCAGAAATGTGATTTTGTAATGTACAGTTCTTTAGATAAAAATATTGTCATTATTCAAGTACCATTTGATTCTAACTTTTTGTACGATTAATTTCTAAATTGCATTTTGTATATTTTAAACATTATCTTCCTCAGTTATGTACTCGTTTTAGTTGTTTTGTGTTGTTTTTATGTTGTGAAATATTGGTAATTAAATCTGAAATAATAAATTTGTGAGTATTTATTAATGATGCATTTTATTAATTAATTACAAACTCATTACAATTATAAAAATTTATCATCTGATAATATTGGTTCGGATAAATTTACTAATCCGGCTATAACATTTATAATATCATTAACATGAGGAAGTAAGGAAAATTGCATTTTATTTCGCAAAATTGCAAAATTTTTTAATCTTTGTATAGACCTTTCCACGTGGACTCGAGCACGGGCAATATGTACAGTTGATTCAGCATCTTCTTTAGAAAACTGTTTGTGTTTTTTACCAAGAAAGGGTGGACGAATTAACTGAATACTGTTTTCATGGCATTCTGATTCAATTAAGAATCCTTTATCGACCATTAACGCGTCCTGCCCAGGAAGAAGTTTTTTTATGATACCCTCTTTATTGAAAATAAATTTGTCTGAAGCTCGTCCACCATATGCTTTGCTTACAAAAGTAATTAAACCCGATGGGGCAACTCCAATTAGAAATTTGCAAGTATGATTGGATTTGTAATATGAATAAGTACGGACACGACATTTTAAACATTTGCTCTTTTCAACTGTGAGTTCTGTGCAATCTAAAACCATGCGAGTTTTCCTAAATTTTGCAAAACATGATGGCATATTTGTTATAATTTCATCTTTTGAAGGAAATCTCACTACACTTTTAAGCAAAAAGCTTAATATTCTTAATGTTGATTTAAAATAATTTCTGGTTGAAGTTTCTGAAATTGTAAAAAGAATTGCTAAGAACCTAAATGTTAAACTTAATTTTAATTTCATTAAAGTTAATAGAATTTTATGTTGTGTGGAAAATTTTTAGAATAAGTATCTAAATTGGCAGTAGCTACTGTAAGGACATCAAATAATTTTAAATTGTTAACTCCGGTACAAAACTTTAAGCGATATTCACTATCAAGAACAGTTTTCACAATATCAAACTTATGAAATTCATCATATGTGTTGACTTGAACACCTTTGTCTTCGTAAGTTTTAATATTGGTTGGTATTTGTATTTCAGGTAGTTCTGCTACTACTTGAGATAATAGAATTAATGTTGTGGCTGCATCATAATCTGGTGTTGATTGAGTGGTACCTGTGTGGGCTATATTTTTATTTCTTTTCTTCCTTCGGGTGGCACGTTCATCAATCAGCTGGGCACTTCGGTCAAATTTCCTCACCGGTAATTTCTTGCTGGGAATTGCAGTATTCTTCAAGCGACGTCTCTTATTTACATGATCTGAAAAACAAATTCATAACTAATAATTATATTTGTCTAAAAGGTACAAGATATGAAATAATCATGTACTTTACAATCCATATTCATACCTATGTATAGTCAGAGTGATCACAATAAATATTATCTTAACCACTCTTATTAATATGTGTAATTAAGGTAATAACATTTGCTTTTGACTTATTATTGGTTGGAAATAGAAACGGATTAAATCTTTAATACTGAGGTCACCGAGATTGCACTCAAGTGTAAGAAATTACGTTTTCAATGCGTTTCTAAGCCTGTACATCACACAAAATCTTTAACAATTTATACATACCTGGCAATATAAAATCGGTTTGATCAAAATGATCACTACACACTTTCATATGTGATGATATAGATTTACCAATTTTTAATCGTATTTGCCACGATTTTACTAATAACTTATTTTTATTGGGAAGCCATGAAACGATACTTTTCCATTATAATAATTGTTGCACTGGGGAACACAGCAATAATTGTTACTTTTGTTAATTTTTTTGGAACGTTACAATTACTAAGGGCAGACATGTTTTTTATCTCCACTATAGTAACTACAAATTTTCCCACCAGACGGCAGTAGTGCGAATTGCGCGAGCGAATCCTTAGTGTTTCTATATCCTCCTTACTTTTTTCGTTTATAATCACATAATCTATTACTGACTGGCCTCTTTCTCCTACATATGTAAATTCCCCTTT
Source organism: Abscondita cerata (assembly GCA_030710515.1). Classification (NCBI taxonomy): domain Eukaryota; kingdom Metazoa; phylum Arthropoda; class Insecta; order Coleoptera; family Lampyridae; genus Abscondita; species Abscondita cerata. The sequence goes on from JALBCR010000928.1 coordinate 24,977, forward strand.
ACCTTCTTCTTCCAAATTTCCGTTCATTATTGTCCAACCTCTTTCTTCGCATAGTTCTATCAAAATTTTCCTTGTCCGTTTATTTTCTTATCCATTGATATCCTGTACGGAATAGTCTCGATCTTGTTATTGAATGAGCACAGAATGGTCATCTCTTGACAACTATTTTAAAGTTTTTACAATTTCTAACAAAACTATTTCCAGACTGACTCTTAGGGTTTTTATAGGATCAAACGTTTTCGGGTCAATCAAGATCGATTTTTTTTAAATAGTGCGTAAAATATATTTCTAATAAAAATGTGCATTATAGACAAGTAAGTATACGATGAATAGTCCAAAAAAAACATAACATAGTGTTAAGTTAATTGTATATGAGCTAAGGCTACGCCCATAGGGGACGCAGGAAACTTGCCATAAGTGCAAGCAATCAACTGATTTGTGCTTGTGGTGAACATATAGTAAACACTGTATTAACCCTACCTGCTTATAACGTCCAGAGTTTGAAATTCTTAAAACATACGTTTAATATGCAGCAAGCATTTTTGAATAAATAAACATTATTTAAGATGTCACCATCTCGATCGATGCATTATTGCATACGTTGTCTAAAATTGGCCATTACATCACACGCATCTGATCTGAGTTGGATTTTTCGAGTGTTCGTTTTTTGGTTAAAAATTTAAAAAATAATATTGATGTTCTCGTGTACTTTTTTAATTAGAATTCTGTGGCATAGTCCGTTTTTAAAAATAGAATAGAACGAGTAGTTGACTTTGACGTAAAAAAAATGCTAATTTTTTTCTGGTTTCAATGATCAAACAATTTATTTTCGCTACTTTTTTAGCAAAATTGTAATTTGAAAGTTTTGAAATATTTCGGGCCAAAGTAATTTTCTAGAAATTTAAAATGAATTATTACTTAAATGAGGAACAAAATGTTTTAATTAATGTATTAATTTGTTAAATGTACAGCTGCTACTTCTACGTCATTTAAGAAAAAAGTTAACCACTTTCTGTCCCACAGCATTATTTCAACGTTTTTACTTGCATGAGTTTTTCAGCGGCAACCGGTTTTTTTACCAGTTCATTTAGAAAAGTATAAACTTTAATAGAGATAATGCACCTTCTAATTTCAAACTGTCAAATTGTCATTTTTCAGAAAGCTTCCATCGTTACTACATGAATTTGTACCCGTTTACTTATAACAGAAAAACATAAATATTTATATAGTTGCTTTTCATCAATTAATAATTAAAATCGGGCGAGTTTTATTGGTAAACATTTTAGTTATATCAATATTTTTACCGTTCAAGTACTGCTCTATCTAATAAACAATTTTCGACGTTTTTTTAAATCGATTTACTTTATAAGAATGACTGCAGCAACTTCGCATGTAGGTACTAGCAATGCAATTCTAATGGTCTAAAATTGAAGTTATTTTCTTTCGAAACAACTTTAAGAGCTGAATTTTTCAAATGCTATTTTGTTGTAAAAGTTTATCTTCGTGTTTGGACTTTTATGGCCTGTATTGCGCGCAACTATTGATCTTGCCAAGACTAAGTGCAAATAAATGAGTTTATTCAGTTCAACTGTTCATCAAATTTTCTTTTGCAATCTTCAAAAAATATTCGTTAGATAACCATATTGCGCTGCTAAAGCATTCTTAAATGGAACAAAACGTAATTGAAACTAAAAGCAAATACGATTCCAGCTTTTAATTAATGACTTTATAATTAAATTATTCGAGTTTCATGACAAAAATCAATTTATTTTATTGACAAAATAATTGAAAATAATTTAATTTGATAGACAATACGTTTACGTTGGGCTTTTGTTGATAATTGCGGTTCAATGTAGATGTTCAATAGTCAATATCCGGCATGTCAAGTAGCATTTTACGGTACCGGATGTTTGGCGTTACTTACATAATACAGTAGTTAAACTTCACAACCTATATTTGATATTACGTCTATATAAATAAGTATTACGATTTTTTACAGCGGAGTGTGAATAACTTCGTGCATCGCAATTGAAATAAAACGAGGTTGAATATCGGGACTTTACAATTATGTATAAATTTCTTAATATTGGAGGCAAAGTGCCAAGGTTTGAAGATTTGTGTTTTTGGCGGTCTTGTAACTCGTGCTGTTTTATTGTGATGAACAGAAAAACGATTAGCGTAGGAAGCGAACCCAGGGGTTGTTTGGTTATGTAATGTAATGTGATGATTTTGACACGCCTTTTTTCTTTACTCACTGTAATAAATTCTATTATGATCTAAGCTAAAAAATAATTTATACAATAAATCAAAAAGTGTGATCTAATCATTTATTATTGTACTTGCGTGTCTATTTATCGAGTAAAACGGTTTAGTGCTACAAATGCATTAAATGTTCTACTTCATTGAGTTGATTAAAAGTGAGGTCACTGATTTGAACAGATGATATTTAAGGACAAAACTAGGCAAAAACATGTGTGCTAAAATGTTTCTTGTACAGGATGTTGAAAATTCGCAAAAAATGGTGTGATAAACTTCCTGTATATTTAAATGACTTTTTACTAATTTTCACTTCACACACACACACACACACACATATATATATATATATAGTGAATGCATCCAAGAAATAAAATGAAACCAACGATTAATTAACAGGCGGATCCCATTAATTTGAATTCAATTCAGAAATTGACATTGGGCTTCGGTATAAGTAAATGTTTGGAAACGTGAATGATGTATGTAAATGGCGTTAGGAATTCAATTTCAATTCAAGTTTTGGTCTTTGTTTTTAGATTTTGTAGATTTCTAAGTCATTTACGTAATGTGTTAAATTTGGAGAAATTAATATGGAATTATTATCATCATTGTTATTAAAACTTTGTTCATTTCTCAAAAATAATAAATTTTGAAATAATACAACTCTTTAACATTCGTAGTTCTTCTAAAAATATCATGTAAACATTAAAACGTGCATACCTTTGTAGTAATTATTTAATTTTGTTTCTACTTAGTAATAATGTGCAATTAGTTAGCGGTTATGAAAGAATGTTGAAGGAATTTTATGATTCTTTAGTGACGACATGGTTGATATACTTAATGGTTTCTTAATTTATGATTTAAGGAATTTCTTTGAATCATATTTACTTAGTGTGCCATTAAGGTAAAAAAATTAAATGCTTTTGTGTTTTTTTCCATTCAATAGTAGTTATACAGGGTAGGCCATTAGTGCGAGTACGGGCGATATCTCGGAAAATATTGGGTTTAGAAAAAAAAACTTTTATAGTAAAAGACAAAATTTTGTAAGTTTATGTTTTGTCACTGGAAGTATGTTATATACTCATTTTAAATAAATGTTGTGTTTTTAATTTGTTTTAAATTTTTAATTAATTAATTTTAAGACATTAACTGAAGAAGCTATGGCGAAACGTCTTAATTAAAACAATTCCAAAAAAAATTTATTAGCTGTTTTGTTTTCAAACAATCTGCGTCACTGAAAAAAGAAAATAATAAAAGATGTGCAGATTGATGAGCTGCACATTATTTTCGTTTATACAGGATGCTCAATTCTAACGTGGCTTTATGTATTATGTAAGGTGTCTAAAATTGACGGTGTTCGCGTTATTTCACTTTTTCCGGAAAAATTGACGTTTTGAAAAAATGAATAACTCGGTTATCCCGAAATTTAACCAACTACGATTTTGCAGCTTTTAATGTGCATTACATGTGCTAACTAAAGCTAGTTGTTCACCTTTCCAACGTTGCTAAGTTTCGAGTAATCAATTATTTAAGTTGCTCCCTAAATTAAATTCATGAATAATTTGTTTTTGTTTAATGGCACCACGTAATTTTTTATGTGCCAATCAACGTAGAATTTCATAAGCTTTGTAATGAGAAGGTTATAGGTATCTACTATCTAACTCTGACGGATTTTTGCGTAAGAGTTAGATACGTACAACCTCAGAAATTAGAGAGCTTATGAAATCCCACGTTGAACGCACATAATAAATTACATGGTGCCATTTGAAAAAATCAAGTTATCCATGAATTTAGGAATAGTCATTTTTTTTCGAAACGTCAATTTTTTCGAAAAAAGTTAAATAACGCGAAAATCGTCCATTTTAGACACCCTGTATGATACATAAGTCACGTTAGAAATGCCCAAGAAATCCAAATTCGCAATAAAAAATGTGTAGTTTTATTTAAAAAAACATAAATTTCGTACGTCGCGCTTTTATGAAACACCCTGTATAAACTAAAATAATTTTAAAATGTGCAGTTCATCAATCTGCACTACTTTTATTAAAAAAGTGTTTTTCTACACAATATTTTTCGAGATATCGCCCATGCTCACCCTGTATAGTGATTATTCTAGTTCACTTTCAGCGGGAAATTTTAATTTCGATCATGGTTGGGGGTTTTTGGTTGCGCATGCGTGGTGGTTTTAACATAAATAGGTTCTCCTCTATAAAATGGCACCATCAAATTTAAAATGCGACGTTTTTACTTTATTTTTTTAAAAATACCATCCGGGATCTTTGTTTCATTTTTCACTAGCTTTTGACTTCCTCAATGCAACAACGCAAAAGCGACCATTGGAAAAGTTATTAGTTTTTGGAAAATAATGCTTTCGGGGTTAGGAAGTACCCATCTCTGTCTAACACAACGTATTCCTTATAAATTCATCTTTATTTAACACATTCTTTAATAATTTGAACTAATCACTTGGATTAATAATTATGTATGTTTATGTTTCTTAGAATTTGTGCGGATTAATGGAAAAATGGCATTCAAACTAACTAGGTATACAACTTTCATAAGAATGTCGATATGTTTAGATAGAGATGTGCCTTTTATGAATTTGAGAGTGTAATTTTCTCTAAAACTGCTAAAGCCGGTTACCTACTGTGAATATTTTCTTATATATTTCTTCAAAAAAATTGATGATGACAGTATTTATAGTGTGTATGTACATTTTTGGCAAACATGTAAAATTTATTTGATGGTATTATATATTATTTAAAATGTCGCCAATTCAAATAACCACTGAACTGCAATTACGAGAAACTTTTTCAGTAGGTAAAGTCAGTAGAAATTAAAAACGATTTTGTGAAAATTCGTTATTTTCCGAATACCTTTGGAGCTATTCGGAATTTTTTCGAAAATGGTCTTACGATTTCAGAGATCCCCGTGCACTCGAACTTCAAAAACCCTCTATAATTGTCAAAATACTCTACCGGATGACAACAGAAAGTGCGTAGACTCTGTAACTTTTTTATTGCTTAAGATTCAAATTATGACAATAAATGTTTTATGTTGTTTTTTTAAATAAAACTACGTAGTATCAAAAATACCACATTGTTTATGTGTCATCATTAACAGGTATATTGTTGTACCTGTACATTGACATCTTTCACAATTCACAATGCTAGACCAACATAGTGTCTAGAAGTTGTTATTCTTTTGGAAAGTTTTTCGTTAAAATAGTAACATAAGTAGATATTACATTTTACGCGTGATTTTCCAGTACTCCGAATTTTTTTACAACGTTCTCTTTCTACTGTGGTTATTGATTAATGAGAGAAATTATTATTTTGCACTAGTGGATGAGGTCTTGATTCCATTTGTTTGATTGGTCGAGTTGAACCTTTATTTGTCGCTGTAATAACCAGGAGTTGACTACAACTAAACAATAGGAGCAACTTTCGGCTTCTCAATTCCTAGTTGCATAAGCAAATAGAATCGTAAGTTCAACGTTAAAGACACAAATGATGACGTGATCATAAGTAATAGTAATCAGAAACATTTTTACTAGAATACACATTCACCAAAATGAGCGTTACTTAAAAAAAAATTGAAACCGAAGCAAATTATTAATACCCTTACAAAACACAATATTTGTAATAGTAACACAAAATTAAAGTAAAACTTTTATACCTTGAGCAATAACGTGCCAATTTTAAAATAAATTTCATGCACAAAGAACAAATTATGAACATCTAGTGTCGTCTCGTGTTAACGGAACACATCCGAAAATGTATTTGCCTTAATACAAATTAGGAACTTCCGTTTACGTCTAACTGTTTTGGTTTGAAACCTCAATGTTCCCGTACAACTTTCATACTCTACTTCCATTACGTCAAATGCATGGATAAAAACGCAACTTTTTGTTCTTTGTATATTTAAATTCCATTTCAGTACGTTACAAACAACTCAATCTTTGGATTTGAACTCCGAGATTGTTACTCTATTCCTCTATAGGCGTTTCTGTTCTAATTTTGTTGATGCCGTGAATATTTACCGAGAACTTTACAGAAAAAACATTACACCTTTAAGAGACTTAAAAAATTTCGTGCCGAAGTTAGTATACGGCCAGATACTCCCTAACCTTTCTTCCTGAACATTTTGAATAATATCTCGTGAAAGTGATTTCGAATACCGTTGTCATTCACCTGACTTGAGTCTACCCTATGTTGTGCAAATATACTTGTATGTACTGATTCTATGTTTTCCACACATACATACAAGTATTTACAAGAGTTTATCAAAAAACGCTTTATTTTACTTTAAAAGTACTACCATGTGTCTGTATTTAATAATCCGCAAAGTAATCTCTCGGATATAGTCTAACGACATGTAAAAGCCATATTGCTAAATGTGGTAAACATGGCTAGCTGTTTTCTGATAGGTGACTCCAGGTGTAAATTCTGGTCTAATCTATCAAAGCAGCGAGTTTTCTCTGAAATTTTGCCAGCACACCTGGATCCCTTAGCGAATGTTGAGGAACACACAAAAATTCCATGTTTTGGTTAAGTCAACGTTTCGCTTCTTACGTTCTCTTTTAGGCCATCGTTGCCAGATTAATGGAGTTTCACAATAAAGACAACAAGGGCTGGATACATATCAATATTCATACCTGTCTATGAAAAATTGAGACATGTAATTAACACTATAATGTAAAACGAATATTCGTTTTTATTAACTTATCTGTCGTAAGGTCCTGGCTGTGTATGCAGTGTGGTTAACAGATTACCCATTTACAGGAGGTTTTATGCGTGTAAATAGAAATAAACATAGTATTCACGCGAAAATAGAGACACAGACGTCGAGCTAGGCCCATAAATTAATAATTTTCTAAGGTGTAACTTTTTATTCTTTACTATGTTGTTTAAAATTGTTTAATCTATCTATTGGCCAAATTCTACAAAAATTTATTCACGCGAACATCGTGGAAATGGAGATTGAAAATAACGCTAGATGAGTGCGCCAATAACGTCGAGCTACTACCATAAATTAAAATTAAAAAAAAAGTTAAACTTTTTATTCTTTAATACCTTCTTTAGAATTGTTTAGTCTATATATTGCAAAATCCCTTAAAAATTTATTCACGGGGACATTGTGAAAATCGAGATTAAAATAGCGCTTGAGAAATCCGACGAGTTGAGCTACGTTCATAAATTAATATTTTTTTTGGTGTTGTTTTATTCTTTAATATGTGTTTAGAATTGTTTAATCTATCTATTGGCAAAATTACATAAAAATTTATTCATTCGAAGTTTGTCAAAATCGAGATATAACTAGAGGTGTGAATTGTTATTAACTACTACCATAATTGTTAGTTAAACATTGGTCAAAATACAATATTAGACATTGTATGAAGATATAAACATTATTGTGTATGTACTTTAAATTATTTTTAACGAGCACAAATCGTTGTAGTACTTTTATGGCTGGATTTATGGGTTAATTTACATGAGTAATTAGAAACGCTGCTTTTTTTTTTAATTTGTAAATCTGCAAAATCTTCATGATGCTGTTCACACCGTAATGGTATACAGGGTGTTAATTAATACGTGTTACAGATTTTAAGGACAAACAGAACATGCAGAAATAGGGTAAAAGTTTATATAAACATATACTTTTTGAGCTTTAGTTTCGGATGGAGCACTTTGAAGATGATGCCTTCAGGTCATTTTTTCCCACATAGTTTCAGAACGTCGCTTTAAAAAAAATTGGTTGAGCTGGTTAACTTTACAAGCTAATTTTTTTGATGCAGGTTAGATTATTCTAACATAAGCGTTCCAGTTATGGAGGCCAAAGGATATTTTCAGTTATATTTTCTTATCGTTCACTTTTTTACATTTTAGATAATATGAATTAAGAAATTTTAAAGTTTTTACTAAAAAAAGGTACTCTTGTTTAGAGTACACAATTTGCATCGTTTTAGAGAAAAATCGATTTTTAGATTTTCTGTTTTATATTTAGCTAATTTTTTAAAATAAATGTAAGCTTTGAAAAATTAACAAAACAAAATATTATTAGGAATAATTATTTCAATCAATGTAGGAAATGACCACCACAAACCTGAAGATGTGTATAAAAAAATGACCTGAACACGTCAGCTCTGAAAACGTTCAAAAAGTATATGTTTATAATAATAATAATAATTATTATTATAAAAATTTTAAATTTTTTACAGACAAATTTTGTATTTCTACTGGGATTTTATTATAAAAACATATACATCGACATTTGAATGATTTATTAATTATTGACAGTCTTGTGTGGACCAGAGCAAGTTTATTTCTATTTTTAGTGTTAATGTTGTGAGTCTCGCCATTTTTTTTAAATTGCTCGATATTTTTATGTAAAAATATTAAATTATTGAATATATATTGAGATGGTAGTGTTAATATATTAATTTGTTTAAATTTTTCCCTTAAGGAGTATCTACTAGGCAATTTGTAGATTGCTCGAACAGCTCTCTTCTGCAACGCAAACACTATTTGTACATCAGCTGCATGTCCCCAGAGTACAATGCCGTAAGACATGATGCTATGGAAGTAGCTAAAGTAAACTAACCGCCCCGTATCCTCGTCTGCAATATCTCGAATCTTTTTACAGCAAATGCTGCAGAACTAAGTCTGTTTGATAATTCAGTTATATGTGGTCTACAAGATTCAATTCTTCCTCATTTATATGTACTCTAGGTTTTACATTTTTAACATTAGGTGTTATGAATTTAACACATTTAGTTTTTACAATTTAACAGTAAATTATTGACACAGAACCAGTGTACAACTCGAGATAAAGCATCATTTACGTTATCTAAAACCGTTTCGCGTCTTTTATTTTAAACAAAAGTGATGTATCGTCCGCAAAAAGAACTATTTCATGATCATCTTTCACGAAATGTGGTAAGTCGTTTATATAAATGAGAAATAAGAACGGACCAAGAATTGATCCCTGAGGAACTCCCATTTTATTATTGATCCTGTGGAACGCGTCCCATTTATATCAATTGTTTGAATTCTATTATTCAGGTAAGAAACAATGAGATCTAATGCCGTATACCTAACGCCATAGTGTTTTAGTTTCATAATTAGAGTGTCATGTTGAACGCAATCAAATGCCTTAGATAAGTCACAAAATACACCCAAGGCATCCATGGAGTTTTCCCAAGATTCAAAGATGTGTTGAACAAGCTTAATACCAGCATCGCTTGTTGAACGTCCCCTTGTAAAGCCAAATTGCTTAGAATTTAATAATGAACTGAAGTGAGTCATCATTTGGTTTAATATAATTTTTCGAAAATTTTGCTGAACACTGGTAGCACAGAAATAGGTCGAAAATTAGAGGGGTCAAGTACTAATTTTGCCAAATTTCATTAAATCAGGAAATATACCGCAAGTAATACATTTATTAAATATTAATGCTAGTTGAGGGCAATTACAGCAATTATAGTTTTAATAAGACTAATAGAATGACCCCACAGGTCAACTGTATTTTTCATTTTAACGAATTATATACTGTGATTATATCAATTGGACCTATAGATTTAAATGAGAGAAATCTAGAGTATTCTAGTACATTTTCTTTTAAAATTGACTCAGCTAATAGCGGAGAGGAATTTAGAGATTTAGTCAGCTCAATCGGAGTATTAGCAAAAAATTTCCAAATACTGATGCAATCTCAGAGTCTGATTTAATTGTTTTACCATCGATGTTTAGAGAATATTCGTTTACACGAATTTTATTTCTACCTGTCTCAGAATTGATGATACTCCATGTTGTTTTAATTTTATTAGTACTTTTCTTAATTTTTCATTTAAATAATGTGATTTTGCTAATTTACAAACTAATTTAAATTGTTTGGAGTAATTTCTGACATATTCCTTAAATTCTTCGCTTTGATTTAGTGTTCTCTCATTATATAATTCATATAGATGCTTTCTACTTGTATGGATGCCTACAGTGGCCCATTTACTAAAACATGTATTTTTGTTAGCAATTATTGTTTTTGATTTAAATATTGAATCATACTCTTCATTAAAAACTTTAAAAAATTTCGTATTGAATATTAGGGTCGTTATGTTCTACTAGCAAAGGAAGTTTTAAAATTAAAATGTTGCGAAATTTTTTCAAACGTCCTGAAGTTTTTGGTATTATCGTGATTTTTTTCTTCTGTGTGTTTTTGTAAGGCAATTTAATTTCAACTAATTGGCCGCAATGGTCAGAAGAAAGTTTGTTTATGACATACTTTTTATCAATTAATTCAAAACAATTAGTAAATAAATTATCTAAACAAGTTGCGGAATTTGCAGCTATTCTAGTAGGCTCCAAAAATATATTTTTACAATTAAATGACTGAAATAAACTAATTAATTTTATGCATAAGGAGGAAGATTGTAACAACAAATCTACATTAAAGTCGCCGCAGACAAGTACGTTTTTTATTTTTTTACATGTTATAGATAGGACTTCTTCCATCTTATTTTCAAAATTATTATAGTCTGTTGATGGTGGTCTGTATACACTAATAATAATAAAATGCTCTAGTTCCACACAAGCTATTTCAACAAGTCGTTCAACTGAGGGGCTTACAATGTCTCTACGTTCTTTATATTTTAGTTCTTTATTAACAAGTATTAAAGACCCACCACGTTTGGCACCTTCCTACTAAAGAAACTACCAACAAGATGATTATAGAAATTTAGCATGAGCTGGTGTGGTTTTAACCAATGTTCTGTAATACAGAGAACATCTATATTATGACTATCTAAAAACAACTCTATTTCTAAATCTTTCCCTAGTATACCTTGTATATTTTGGTGAACTAGGGTAAGAGATTGTACATTTATTTTATTTTGATTTAATCTAAAAGTTTTTTATTTGGTAAAATATTCAAGCTAGAGAGTTTTTCTGTTGTAGGCTTAACTAAAAAATTTTGTGGAATAGATTCCAAAGTCTTAGAACTACTATTAAAACTACGATTCAAACTACAACTTTGCCCGGAAGGGCAGGTTGGTAAATAATTTTGGCACACTTTCCAAAATCCGTGTATTAAAAATAACATTTTCTGTAGTCAAGTCAGTTCGATCAACCAATTCATTGTCTAGGTTACAACTATTTATATAGTAAGATAGTGAAAACACTAATTGTCTTTTAAAATATTTTGAAAATTTAGAATCGCAATTTTTGTCAGCATACTTACTGTTGACAAAACGATTTACGTCAATCAAATGAAATTTAGCATTGTATTGGCACATCATATACAAGGACAGATTTAACTTATATAATGAATTGTTTTCAGCTTTAATACAATGACTATGCTGGGACTACAAAAATTGTAATTTCTAACATTCTCGAGAATGCCATGGAAAGTACTGTTAGGCATATAATAGTTCAAAATTGACTGGTCTAAACTCGCGTTTAACAATTTTCCCATGTCTTTTCCAATCTCATCACTGAACATCACTATGTTATATTTTTATTATTTTCGACGGTTACATTGTTTCTATGAGTACTGCTACACAGGGAGATGGTGAAGGTAGTGTATGAATAGGTTCTAAGATATTAGACGGTTGTCATCCATATGTTGATTGCTGAGGCTTGTAATTAATTTCTTGGAATTCTTCGAAGAGCGATTTATAATTACAAGTAGTAGTGGCTTTACCTTCAACATTTGAGTTGAAATTCCGGTCCAGCCTTTTGCCGTTGGATTCCCTTTCCCAGATTTTTTGGAAGAAATTAAAGTTTGAGTGCACGCATCTACATCTGTAGAACGTTTATAAGTTTGACTAGATGAATTCATAACCAACGTATCGCTGTCCGTTTGTGTGCCTAAACACCTCTCTTCTGGGGGACTCACCGTTAATTTAAAGTTACTAAGTTTGTCATTCAGTACTACCGTATCTCTGTGTAATTTTTTATTTTCCATTTTTAGAATATATACTAATCCAATCAATTTAGTGTTTTCTTCTTGTAGCGATTGTTCCATCGAGACGTTATCGTTCAAGTTATCATCCAAACGCCTTTTTAATCTATCAATTGATTTCAATAACAGCGTAATTTCATTATCTCTTTCCGTAATTATCAACTTTAACGCGCAAATTTCGTCTTCTCTTTCAAAGAGCTGTCATGTAAATCATCTATTGAAGTAATGGAACGTCCTATATCAACCTTATTTAAGTTTTTATAAGAAGACATTATATTAGTGAAAAATTTATAATTAAAATTATAAACTATAAACACGATTCCCGGAATAAATATCACTTATGTACCAGACTATCGATATAATCAAAAATGTACTCACACAATAGAAATCGGTATCAGCTTCTTGCATGCACAGATGGTTCACTCACATCTACACAATCAATCAAAAGTTTAAATGTTACCTATTATTATGGCAGTTGCTTGAACACAATTTGTTAGATTTAAATTACTAAAATAATTGAAAAATTAACGTTTATCACTCCTTTTAACACGATGTATTAATTCTGCCTCTTCTTACGTATTGTCAGGTTACTTAAATCTATACTTATCTGAAGTATATCTGAACTATTAGGAGACGTAGCTGGTTGTCAACGATAAATGAAAAAACAACTTCATCCTATTTCTGCATGTTCTGTTTGCCCTTAAAATCTGTAACACGTATTTATTAACACCCTGTATTAATTATGTTATTACAAATTTAATATCATTTCCATTTTCGGAATATTGGCGAATATTGTATCAAATTTAATTATCTTAACACCCATGAAATATTATCTGTTCTGATCAATTTTGCTTCTTCAAGAAGTAATAAACTTATGTAACTTGTAAACGTATTCGATTAATGTTAAGCCTTACTAATAATATCCATCGCTAATTTATATTGGAAGTTCAATCTTTTTTTTATGTTCAACTCATAAAAAACTTTTAAATTGCGTATTTGTTAGTTAGCGAACTGTTTACGCGAATCAATTTAATACGTATTTTTCTACGAACTTCATCAGTTTCGAAACAAATTAAATCAATAATTAATCCATCACTGCTGGCTTTTCCAATAATCACAGCTAATTCCAATTGGAACTTCTGTCTGCAAAGCTTTTTGATTGTTTAATAAAGTAGGAGATGTACTAATTTTTTTTGTTATTTCTATTTCTAGGCCAATCTCATTAAGCGTTACTAATTATATTACATTATTATCTATTTGATAGCATCAAATTCTTAAAAATTTGAAACTGCTTTAATTACTACATTCTTACCGCCTTTATCATTAGGTGTAATAAAATTTTCTAAATCATGCTAGGAGACCTTTCTAGCAAATCAACATCGTTTTACAACAGCAAAAGAATATTTGTAATGTTTTCACGTTTCATAACTTCCCAAAGCTTGAAAATTGCATTTTCAATTTTGTACGTACGTTCATATCGAATATACAATTGTTTTAAACCATAAAATCAATTCTCTACGTACTTCTTTTAATTGTATTTGCACTTCGATTGCTCAAGCATTTAGTTTTCTTTGTCACAATCAAATGCTTATCATAATTGGACTATTTTATTTTAATATCCTATGAGTGAATAAGTTGAAATGGAATTCAGGATATAAAGCTATTTTTAATGATTACAGGTGCGTTTGGGATTACGAAAAACAGCAAAATTGTTATCTCAAGATAATTAATTGTTTTTTAATACTCTATCTCCAGTATTACTGCTTTTTTCCTTTCACATTTATTAGCCTATTATTGGATTGATTTCAAAAACTGGCAATTGTTTGTACAGCAGTGAACTTTATTATGGTATCCTCAAAGCGTCAAATACTCAGTTTCTTTCGTGTTCTTTGTTGTATAAACAATAATTTGATTTCACATTTCGCAGAACTTTCCGAAACTAATATTGTGTTTTATTATTATTCTAGCTTCGGGCAAGGAATAATTTTAATGTAAATATTTGTATTTATAGTATACTCCGGTTCGATAATCAATATTTTCCTTACTGTATTGACCAATCCGTTATTTAGAAACGATTTAAGTTTTATATTCCATTCGTTTTATTTATCCCGATTGATCGATAAATAATACGCACACTTGTGTATGATTATCCTTTTTTACAGATTGAATACAACGTATGTGTACATTATTAGCTAATGTATTATTTCAAGAGTGTGGTTTTGTACGTCTCTCATTAACTTGGGTAACCAACAAGCGGTCAAATCTCGTTTCTTTGTATATGAATAGTTTTGATAAAAACTTAACATAAATGTCAAATGTAGGACATCATAATGTCGTTTGCAACTAAAAGACCAAAGTTTAATTTACCTATAGTAGATATACACATCTAAAAATTACCCTTAAAACGTAGCAGATGAATGTTGATAAGCTGAACGGCAATATATTCTAATTCGCAAAATTTGTTAATGTTTATTTATTTAGTAATTTTTAGTAACTCTACCGATCGAGAAAACATTCGAATTTGAAAATACGAAATAGTAGATTATTTTACTAGGAGTTAAACAATATCATTGTTGAGCTTAAAATTTTGCTGGCAAGGCGTTAGCCGAGACAGCAAATTAACGAAAAAATTATATTTTTAACTCCAAGTTAAATATATTATTTTTCTTCAAGCGTTTATTGCCAATTTTCATGTGTTATTTTCAAATTTTCGAGATTCTCGAGTGCTATAGTGACGTTTTATTCTCGACGAATCAAGTTGGTACTTTACTGTACATTCATAATATAACATAACCGAGGAGGTACCAACCTCTAATTAGTTGTGAAAACAAAAGAACTGTTGTTTTAATGTTTAGACAGTAAAAAGCGTTTTTAGCGTCTGCCAGTAGTTCAATAATATGCCGTTTATTGTCGCTTGAAGAAAAACATTATTTCAATCATCAGTGTTGACACTTTATCCATTGAACGAAAAATTAATTAATAGTATATTATGAAATAAGTAACATAATGCTCATTTTAAAGCACGCGAGCTTTTAGGCATTATGTTACGAATTTCATATACTATTTTTCTATTTTGCCTTTATTTTAAACAAATATTTCATAGTTTTATCGAAATTTTCAAAATATAGGGATTTTATATATTTGCATTTTTGGTTGGTAACAATGTTCGTAAAAATTGAATTTTTGACGGTTCAAAATTTAAAGTTTTAAAACATATATGCATTTGCTTTTTCTTCAAGTTAATTCAGAATCATTTTTCCTTTAATTCCATTCTGTTTCTTTAGCTTATAATGAGTAACGAAGCTATTTCAAGTACTCCACCTGAATTGCGAGCTTTGGCCGAAGAGTTTCATTATGCACTTTTGCCCCAAAAGTCGCGATTAATTTACGAAAAGGAGTTTCAAATTTTTTCCAAATGGCTAAAAGAGAATAATGTTTTGATAATGTCTGAAAACATTATGTTGGCTTACTTCAGTTTGCTTACAAAAAAATACAAGGCTTCATCATTATGGTCGAAGTATTCCATGTTGCGAACTTGCATAAATGTATACAACAATGTTAACATTGCCAATTTCTGTAAATTAACAGCATTTTTAAAAAAACTGCTCAAAAGGCTATGAACCAAAGAAGTCCCAAATCTTAGACATTGACAATATTAACAATTTTATCGAACTCGCTGATGGCAATATGTACCTGGCAATCAAAGTATAGCTATAGAATTTTACATTGGAAATATAATTTTCCTTATCTTCATAAGCTTTTTCCATTTTATACCAACCATTTCTTGTAGGTGGTACTCATTGTTGAGATACAATGGTGCTTTGAGAAGAGATGAAATTACCAAAATGACAACGAAAGATGTCGTTTCAAAAGACGATGTTATTCTGATTAACATTTCAAAAACCAAAAATAATATTGCTCGACAGTTTGCAATTACCAATCCATTATGGATTAGTTTAATAAAAAAATATGTAAATGTGCGTCCTAATACAAAAAATGATAGGTTCTTCATGACATATTGAAATGGCTATTGCATAAATTCTCCGATAGGTATAAATAAAATCGGTCAAATGCCTAAAATTATTGCAAGTTTCTTAAAATTACCAAATGCTGATGCTTACACTGGTCATTGTTTCCGTAGAAGCAGTGTAACCGAACTAGCTAATCAAGGGGGGGATTTAATAACCATTAAGAGGCATGGAGGGTGGAAAAGTTCTACTGTAGCAGAAGGCTACATCGATACACCTATAAAAAAAGAAACTAGATGTAGCACAGATGTTGTCGAACTCTAGCCCTAATCCTCCAACTCCACGACTGATATCGTTTGAACAGGCTACTTGATCCTGTTCTTGTCCAGCGAATAAAGAGCCAATCGCTCAAATATCTCAAATTCTCTGGAAGTATCTAATGATGTTATTAATGTTCAAAATACTCAAGGAATTACAATTCATACCAAGGATTCAAGCAATATCACTGTTAATGTGTATAATAATTACACCATAAATAAATAACTCTATTTTAAAATTGTACCTACTTTTACAAATATGTTTCTAAACTTAATATTATTATTATTACACCTATTTTTAATATGTTACTCATTACACTTATGTTCCTAAGATAAAAATTAATAAATGAAACGTACACGAGTTTTTCTCAGTATTTTATTTTCGATGTACACAAATTCGATACTCGAACTATATATGAATATGATTAAAATAATCCGCGCCGGGATTTCCCCACATGCGCACTAGAAGAAATTTTGGTGGAAACTTTGAATTGGATATTAATTTGCTTTACATTAGAAAATTGTACATAAGTTAAAAATTTATTAATCTAGAAGTTACACTTTACAATTATCTAGGTAACTAAGTATATTACAAAAATGTACAAGAGATGCAGTAACAAATGTACTTTATATACAGGGGTTCTACGATTGGGTGTACATAGCTAAAGTATGGGTTCTTGAAGTTCTTTTAAGCAGAAAAGTTGCATTAAGCATGCAGTGTATAATCAATCGCTACAAAGTTATTGGCATTTACGTCAAGCAATCTTCAAATACAAATATAGCCCAATCAATTTATTCCCAAGATAATATTGCACCAGACATTAATAGATAATCGGTGTTGGATGTGTGATTCTTTGGATCCATGTGGATTTTCAAGCGCCCAAACATGTGAATTTTTTGTTTGCTATTCCTTCTCGGTTAAACGTAGCCCCATATGTAAAAAGAATTTTTGTTATGAGCTCTGTTACCTCGATATCATGAAAGGCGAGAACATAATTTTGAAAATGACATGTAGCTGCGCATTTAATTTTGTGAAACTAACTGGTGTACTTATTTAATAAAATTGTTTACTCACTTAATGTTATTTTTTGAACATAATAACTTTGAATAACTTTGTAACGGTTGCTTTTAGAATACATGTTTATTGGAACTTTTCACCTTAAAAGCAAGTCAAGAACCCATACTTAAGCATGTACATCTAATCGTGGAACATCCTGATCAAACAGTTGCACTATAAATAGGCAGATGCAATTTTTCACTATTTAGCGATATGTTGAGGATTGTAGTATTTTTAAGTAATTGCACCCGCTACCTTCTGGTTTTTAAACAAAATTGATTTACAGTTTTCTAATCATATCTCCTCGTTCTCATTCAGTCTGCTAATGACTTGCTTCCAGGGTTCTAATTGCTGCTGGATAATTCTAAAAAAAATAAAATTATTAAAACATATTTTCTAAGTTTGAAGTCTTACCTAAATTTTGAAATATCCTTATTATCCCTTTGTTACAAACTACACAAATTCGCATTTTAGAGTACAAGAACAGATAAGAATAAACAACAATGTAAGGTTAATATGATCACAGCTGTGTTTAATTAACGTTTAACGTCAAACTTAAAGGACTTTCTTGTTGCGCATGTCGTAAATCCCGCAGTATGCGAATTTGGACGTTATGATAATCTTCAATTCTAATGTTTTTCACTTGCATACACATACATTCAGAATAACAATTTTTGCACGGATGTCTAGACCTCACCCAAACTTGACTCAGAGTCTTACAATTTGACTTCGCCAGCTCAATGGGCAATAGTTCCAAATCTTTGCTAATATGGTGTTCATGGAGGAACATCCTCGGTCTGTCAAGTAGAGCATATGGATTCGTGTTGGGGAAAGCATGATTCAATTCTACCCCTATCTTTCGGAATTTGTTTAAATTCGACAATTTGGGTTAGTATCTTGTTTAGTATTCTAATGTAGACTTCCTTCTTGGACAGATTTTTTACCACCTCAACCGAAAACGTTTGTTTTCGTTGATCATGATTGTTATCATGTTATGTCATGAGCAACAATAAGTACTAGAAATATAAATACTGTAATTAACTCCTCGAAATTATTATTGTAGAAGAAACTCATATCATGGAAATAGTAGATTATTTTACTAGGAGTTAAACAATATCATTGTTGAGCTTAAAAGTTTGCTAGCGAGGCGTTAGCCGAGACAGCAAATTAAGCGAAACAATCATATTTTTTAACTCTAAGTGAAATATACTATTTTTTCTTCAAGCGTTTATTGTTAGTTTTCATGTGTTATTTTAAAATTTTCGAGATTCTCGAGTGTTATAGTGATGTTTTATTCTCGACGAATTAAGTAATGTTACATTCATAATCTGAGATTACCAAGGTACCAACCTCTAATTAGTTGTGAAAACAAAAGAACTGTTGCTTTTTAATGTTTAGACAGTAAAAAGCGTTTTTAGCGTCTGCCAGTAGTTCAATAATATGCCGTTTTATTGTCGCTTGAAAAAAAAAGTATTTTCATAGTTCATAGTGTTATACATTTAGAAGTTGATACTATTACTACCGAGTAGCACAAAAAATAATTAAGTTACTTACTTTTTCGAAAATTGTATAGCTTCAAATTACATTCATGCAATACTGTGTCATCGAGCTCGCGTTTCATTTATGCGTATTTAAGTTTATTATGGGTTCGTTTTAACACTTCTTTCATTAACGAGCACATTAATTAATAAATAATTGTGTGTGAAGGGCTACCTTAAATAAATAGTATCCAAAAGATAAAATCGTATGCAAAAATACAATATAAACTAAATGAGACTTTCATTATTAAACGATATTTGTTAACCACGACGCCGAGCAATCAAGCAACATACAATACTTAAAATAAAATAAAATGGAAATTGCAACAATCAGTCTGTTGGGGTATTTGTTTTTAATTGCAACTTTTAGTTCTGTCGAAGATGCAATATTGTAACAGGTGCGCCATCTGTTGCGATAGCATTCGAAACTTGAATAACTTTTGATGTTGACAACTTTTTCTATTTTTTTACCACAAACTTTATTTGTTCCTTTCTATTTTATTTCCATCATGTTTTGAATATAATATCCAACAAATGACCGCCTTTATTTTTGATGGAAAAAGATGCCCTTTTTCGTGCATTTTGCATCACATTTTCCAGCGTCTCGGTGGTAATAAGCAATATTGACCGGCGAATATTGGCTTTGAGCTGAGCTATGGTCGAAATCGCCGTTTTTCGATATGGCGCGTCGGTTGAACATCTTGCGGAGTAGCGTCAGTGAATAGCGGCTAGTGTGTACTGTGACTCCGTCCTGTTCGAACCAGAAGTGGGCCATGTCATTTCCGTGGCTAGCCTCGTTCTCAAGAAAATACGCTCCGATGATCTTTTTAGCCGATACGTCGCACCAAACGGTCACTTTTTGATCATGGAGAGGCTCCTCGAATATCTCACAAGGATTTTCGTCGGGCAGTTTTGCTTATTAACCGCGCCGCGCCATTCAATGTGAAATGAGCTTCATCGCTCATGATGATTTTGAACCAAAACTCACCATCACAATGGAGCATATTTTAGACAAAATGAGCGTACGCAAGACGTCGTGTTTTGTCTTGCGGCAACAAACGTTGTGTAATTTGCACTTTGTAAGGGAAAAGATGCAAGTCGTCCTTCAAAATGCGCCGCAATGTCGTTCCAGATAATCCCAACTGCAATGCACGGCGTCGATACGATGTGTTTGGGTTTTCACGAACATCTGCTTCTACGGCAGCGATATTTTCGTTTGAGCGCCTTGGTCTCGGTCTTCTGGGTTACCAATTAGTCGCACAACTGCCGGTGGCTATAAATTTTTGCACCAAATTGCGAATTGTAGTGTGTGAAAGCCGTGTTTCACGCGGATATAAACATTTTGACAATGGAGGACCCATTTTCAAAATGCAATTTGACGATTTCTGCTCGTTGTATCGGTGTTAGTTGATTCATGGCACAAAATAGACTGAAATGACGCGTCGAACAAGCCACTATATATGTCAATACGTCAATAAATGAACTATTCAAGTTTCAAATGCTATCGCAACAGATGGGCGCACCCTGTATCTCACGAATACGCGTAGGACTTTCATGCACTCTTTGGGATTATAAACTTTACAATTTGTGCATAATAACCTTACTTCACACACATCATGAGTAGCAGTGCTCTTAATTAAACCTTAATATAAACTTCTTATTTTTAATTAAATTTTATCCTTAAAATTTTGTGTTGCGACATTTACTGTCACCTCGTACTATCGTAAGACGTTTGAAAATTAATTTGTATTAAAGCAACTGTCGACAAAGTTGCTTTAATGCAAATCAGTTTCCGGACATGTTACGATAGCACTAGACGAAACTAGATATCGAAACACATATTGGTCTTATATGATGTGCCCTCCTGTGGTTATTAAGTCGCCAGCCGCGCATTTGTACAATAGTGAACTTACACTCGAGTCCTATCACTCCTAAAAAGTCCCAAAACTATGAAACTTCGTTGTTTGTTTGCTATTGAACAAACTCTTTCAGCAGGCGATTCGGGATTGTTATTTTTGTCAACACTTAGTTGGCTATAACAATCAAAGAATCGACTTAAGTAACTACTTGCACATCTGTCGATAAAGTTGCTTTATCATTTTATTTGACATTGTCTTTCTCTTAACAACATTCGCTCAGGCATATTCAAATTTAATTTTTAAATGCAAAACTTCTAAAATTAAAAATATTCTCTAATTTTGAACATCTCATTACTCTTTTGTGTTTTTCCCAAGTATTTGACGGTTTTTCTTAATTCTACACTACGTACTCTACTCGCTTAAAACACTTCTGTTATAATATGGCATTGATCAGTTTGCTTATTTTATTCATACTTTGCATTTCTGTTCTCGTTATAGTTTTATTATTCATCTCTTTATTAATTCCCGTTGTTTGATTTATTTTTATGCTTTCACGTCATCAATTTTTGGCATCTTTTCTTTAGACTTATTCTCTTTTTTATATTCGTACCCCCCGTCATTTGTAGTTTTTTTAACTTTATCTTTACCTTGTCCTAATCATTCTTTTCTATTATTCTTTTCCATTTTCTCGTGCTTTGTCTATATTTAAATTTTCATGAATTATTATTTTTAACACCCCTATTTTACTTTTCCGAATAATTAAATTTTGGGCATTAAGGATTTATACCTTCATAAATTTTCCTGTTTTTCGAATACATATTTACAAAAATATCTATTTTACATAATTTAAACAAAATTTGCTTGTAATGGAATTATACTAGTTTTGTTGTAACAATTTTGCATTCGATAATTATTTACAAATATAATGGCAATCACGTAACACGTATTGTTTTAATAGTATTTCCAAGAATATTAATTATTCAAAAATAGTTATGAAAGGAACCTTATTGGAAATTTTATTATTAATAATTTTTGTGTGAGCTATTTTACCTTTTTGTTTTTTCTCTTTTTGAGCAAAATTTTAGTCACATTTGGGGCCGGTTTTATAGATTTTATAAGTTTAAACCGTTAAACTGAAATTTTGGTTTAAACCAAACTATTTAGACATCCGGTTAAGTAATCGGCAATTTTAATGGTGTTGGTAGCGTGAAAAATATTACTGCAACTTTACAGTATTTGAAAATTCCAATTTCTTTGTCAGTGTCAGTGGCTAATTCTTTTCAAAAACTGTTTTTAATGAATAAAATGAATAATAGATTGTACCTATGTAAGTTCACTGATGATATGAAAAGAGTGCCACATTTCAGTCAACGAAAAATAAATTTATTATTAGAGATTGCCAAAAATATAGTAAAGTAATAGAATAAAAAAAACTGATTCTATAATGACCAATGTGAAAGATAAAATGTAGCAGTGGAGTTTAATTCTCAGAGTGTAATTAGTGCAAAATGCAAAAAGTTTTCGAGGAAAATATGAAAAAAGTTGGCTACTGAAAGAATGGAACGTTATGAAACAGGTGGGGGTTCATTTGAAAGTCATTATTTCAGAAAAATCGCCACATAGTAAAAAGAGTTACTTGAGGTTTAGTTTTAGTATTTCCAAATCTATATTTTTGGTTCTTCTTGTAGGAAAGAATAGCGATAGGTCCATTAAAACTTCATGGTTTTTGATTCTGCAATTATTCGCTATTATCACCCACAAGAAGGTCCAAAAATATCGATTTGGGAACATTACAACGAAGTTATTAATAATAAGGAGGATAATCTAAATTAATTAATGGTGTTTCTTAAATATACGCGGTTCACGATAAAGCTCAATTGCATTTATTAGAACTTTGTCATTAATTACATTAATTACTTCAAATGTGTCTTTCATATTTTTAGAGACTAGATTTTTATTTTAAACTAAAGTTTAAACCGTAAGTCAAGTTTAACCTTAATCTGAAGTTTAAACGGAATCTATTCGACCTGCCCTAAGTCACGCGATGTGCAGTTCTGCGGGAAACACTTGTTTTTATTTCTGTTTTCTTATTAGTTTCTTGCATTATTTTTTATCGTTTTAATTAAATTTCTGTACTTTTCTATAAGAACTGCCGCAGTTTTTTCTTAATTAAACTTTTACTAGAAAAAATGTGTATTTTACAAATTATTACTCTATTTTTTTATGTATATTTGACAACCTCTCTCAGCAAGTATCATTTACTTGGGGTATTTTTCAAATCTAACTTGCAAATCTCAACTCTATACAAATTTTGAACATCACAGCCATACACTTAATATTACATTCATCAAAAAAGAAACATGAAAAATGAATAAAAGAAGCTGTAATAGTATTTCTACATTTCCATTCTTTGCGTTTTTAATTTTAATTCTCCGAGTGGTCATGAAAGTTATATTTACTAACAGAAATTGATTTAAACGAATATTTTTTTTTGAAGGAAATTGTCATTTAACCCTATGATCATATAGAGTTTAAATGGAAGGAAGAATCATTTATGTTCGTTTAATAATTTAAATTAATACCAAAGGGGACTATTCATCATTTACTGATCTCTAACGACGATATTCATCATCATAACGCCAAAAAATATATTTAATTTTTGCTGGACCCTCTTCAACATACAAATAAACATCTGCGATCTAAATTTAACGTAACATATCAAAGAATTTCACATTTTAGTTTAATTTTAAGAAACGTTTTATTAAAAAAAACTACTCGATACTTTTCGTGAAGACAAATTTAATGACTTAACAGTGATTAATTACACTTTTGCTTTGCAAATACATGCTACAGTATTTCGTATTTTAAGCAACTACGTTTACGTTTTGTGTTTGTAAATGAAGAAAGACTTCTTTAACGTTTTAATTAAATCTCTACTTTCGTTGGTGGTTTATGCACCAACGAGAGTAACAAGAAAGCATTTTTGGTTTTACACGGTTTACGTCTTATTAATTACACTCTTATTTTCACGATTTAAGGTTTAAGCGAATGTAAACCATAATTGGGTCAGAAGGAATTTTAAGAGACTTAACTAGGTGGGTGTGAATAAGTCTTTGTTATTGTGTATTGTAGACCGTTTTCGAAAACATTTCGAGTTTTGACTTTTTTTTCAGTTAAATTAACTTTATTTTTCAAAATCGTTCTTTAAAATTGCATTTTTAAAAAATTTTTTTAATAAAAAAAATTATTTTTGGCTAAACTCACCCCACAAAAAAAAAAAAATTTTTTTTAAATTTTACCCATGTGAAGTTAGCCATAAATCCATCCATAAAAATTAATCTTACTGTTACGCTATGTAAATATTATCTATATTGAATTAAATGTTTATAAGTAGTAAAACGACAATAAATCAACACAAACAATGTTTATTTTAACATTTGTTTAAAAAAAATTGTTTAAACAAATTTACAAAGTAAACTCATATCTATCGAATTTTAATAGTAGTGTTAGCGTGGATCAATTTTTAAAAAATTTAGAAACAAATAGAATTTGTTATTATAAACAACATATTCAAGAATAAAAATGATAATATTTTTTAAAACGAAATTATTTGATCTTAAAGTTATGACTATCCTTTACATTATACTACATACGCAGAGTACGTTCGAGGGTGGATTTGAAAGTGTTCGCGTGGATCAATTTTATGCAAATTTAACAATAATTAGTAATTATTATTATAAAACACATATTCAAGAATAAAAATGATAAAATTTTTTAAAACGAAATTATTTGATCTTAAAGTTATGACTATCCTTTACATTATACTACATACGCAGAGTACGTTCGAGGGTGGATTTGAAAGTGTTCGCGTGGATCAATTTTATGCAAATTTAACAATAATTAGTAATTATTATTATAAAACACATATTCAAGAATAAAAATGATAAAATTTTTAAAACGAAATTATTTGATTTTAAAGTTATGACTTTCCTTTACATTATACTACATACGCAGAGTACGTTCGAGGGTGGATTTGAAAGTGTTCGCGTGGATCAATTTTATGCAAATTTAACAATAATTAGTAATTATTATTATAAAACACATATTCAAGAATAAAAATGATAAAATTTTTTAAAACGAAATTATTTGATCTTAAAGTTATGACTATCCTTTACATTATACTACATACGCAGAGTACGTTCGAGGGTGGATTTGAAAGTGTTCGCGTGGATCAATTTTTATGCAAATTTAACAATAATTAGTAATTATTATTATAAAACACATATTCAAGAATAAAAATGATAAAATTTTTTAAAACGAAATTATTTGATTTTAAAGTTATGACTATCCTTTACATTATACTACATACGCAGAGTACGTTCGAGGGTGGATTTGAAAGTGTTCGCGTGGATCAATTTTTATGCAAATTTAACAATAATTAGTAATTATTATTATAAAACACATATTCAAGAATAAAAATGATAAAATTTTTTAAAACGAAATTATTTGATCTTAAAGTTATGACTATCCTTTACATTATACTACATACGCAGAGTACGTTCGAGGGTGGATTTGAAAGTGTTCGCGTGGATCAATTTTTATGCAAATTTAACAATAATTAGTAATTATTATTATAAAACACATATTCAAGAATAAAAATGATAAAATTTTTAAAACGAAATTATTTGATTTTAAAGTTATGACTATCCTTTACATTATACTACATACGCAGAGTACGTTCGAGGGTGGATTTGAAAGTGTTCGCGTGGATCAATTTTATGCAAATTTAACAATAATTAGTAATTATTATTATAAAACACATATTCAAGAATAAAAATGATAAAATTTTTTAAAACGAAATTATTTGATTTTAAAGTTATGACTATCCTTTACATTATACTACATACGCAGAGTACGTTCGAGGGTGGATTTGAAAGTGTTCGCGTGGATCAATTTTATGCAAATTTAACAATAATTAGTAATTATTATTATAAAACACATATTCAAGAATAAAAATGATAAAATTTTTTAAAACGAAATTATTTGATCTTAAAGTTATGACTATCCTTTACATTATACTACATACGCAGAGTACGTTCGAGGGTGGATTTGAAAGTGTTCGCGTGGATCAATTTTATGCAAATTTAACAATAATTAGTAATTATTATTATAAAACACATATTCAAGAATAAAAATGATAAAATTTTTTAAAACGAAATTATTTGATTTTAAAGTTATGACTATCCTTTACATTATACTACATACGCAGAGTACGTTCGAGGGTGGATTTGAAAGTGTTCGCGTGGATCAATTTTTATGCAAATTTAACAATAATTAGTAATTATTATTATAAAACACATATTCAAGAATAAAAATGATAAAATTTTTTAAAACGAAATTATTTGATTTTAAAGTTATGACTATCCTTTACATTATACTACATACGCAGAGTACGTTCGAGGGTGGATTTGAAAGTGTTCGCGTGGATCAATTTTTATGCAAATTTAACAATAATTAGTAATTATTATTATAAAACACATATTCAAGAATAAAAATGATAAAATTTTTAAAACGAAATTATTTGATTTTAAAGTTATGACTATCCTTTACATTATACTACATACGCAGAGTACGTTCGAGGGTGGATTTGAAAGTGTTCGCGTGGATCAATTTTTATGCAAATTTAACAATAATTAGTAATTATTATTATAAAACACATATTCAAGAATAAAAATGATAAAATTTTTAAAACGAAATTATTTGATTTTAAAGTTATGACTATCCTTTACATTATACTACATACGCAGAGTACGGTCGAGGGTGGATTTGAAAGTGTTCGCGTGGATCAGTTTTTATGCAAATTTAGCAATAATTAGTAATTATTTATATTGATTTATTTGTATGTACCCACTACCTATAATGTAAAAATACCATACAAAATGGTAGGGTGTAGACTTACTAATTAACACTAACGTTCAAGCGTTAGAACACCAATACCATAAATGTTGTTGAAGGAATTCTTTTTTGTATTTTTATTTTTTGGTTTTTTTTTTGTTTTTTTTGTATGTACCCACTACCTATAATGTAAAAATACCATACAAAATGGTAGGGTGTAGACTTACTAATTAACACTAACGTTCAAGCGTTAGAACACCAATACCATAAATGTTGTTGAAGGAATTCTTTTTGTATTTTTATTTTTTTTTTTTTTTTTTTTTTTGTATGTACCCACTACCTATAATGTAAAAATACCATACAAAATGGTAGGGTGTAGACTTACTAATTAACACTAACGTTCAAGCGTTAGAACACCAATACCATAAATGTTGTTGAAGGAATTCTTTTTGTATTTTTATTTTTTGGTTTTTTTTTTTTTTTTGTATGTACCCACTACCTATAATGTAAAAATACCTTACAAAATGGTAGGGTGTAGACATTCTAATAAACAACAACGTTAGTACACGAATACCATGATTATTCTTATAAATGTATCTTAATCATTATTATAGTATTTTTTATATATTTCATATTTTTTTATTTTTTTGTTTGGACATACTTCGCAAATATAATTTAACGGTAAACCATTTCTCGAATCACAAATTTTGTGAATCCAGCGTTGGCAAACTGTACACATAACATCTCCTTGAAATTCTCCACAATACAAACATCGGTTGAAATCAATAGAATGTTGTAGAAGCTGTTTTTTAGGTATAGTCGGTATTCTAGCGGTTTCAAATCGTCTTCAAACTTCAACTTTTTGATTATTGTTTCGGCATAATAGAGAATATACACACCACAATTAAAAAAATCATCTTGCATAGGATAATTTATATCATTTTGAAGTTTAAAATCTGCGTTTCCGTTAGAATATATCTTCAGTAATGGTAATAATTGTGACAAATACAATTTACCTTTTCTTTCATTTTTGAAAGCGGGTCAAAAATGAAGCCGTTAATTTTTTCACATTTACGTGCATTAACATCCAATGTTTGTGCGAATATATGGGAAAAATTAATGAATCATTTTCAGCAACATTTTTAAATTTATTTTCGTCCAATTCTTTCTGAAAAAGTGCTTCAACCTCATATACCATAAATGCTTTTGTATTACTGTTAAATGTTAAAATTTTTAAATAGAAATCTATTAAAAATTATCCAACCACATAAATGTACTATCTGAATGAATATTTAAGGCATTTATGCTCGTATAATACAGTTTTTCTTTTTCAAATTTTGCTACTACGTAGTCTTTCGATAATTGTTTTAATGTAATGTCTTTTGAACCTATATACTCAAGCTTTTCCATGGGTTCTTTTTTTTTGGACAAAGTAGCAAGCTTCCTTAAAGTTTGTTGTTTAAAGTAGGAATGTTTTTTCTTAATTGTCTTACTCCACAATTCTTGTTCTACATTTTCCCTCTTACGTTTTGAAGCACACCGTTCTGATTTGATATCGTATTTTAATTCTCTGTGTAAAGATATAACATATTCCCTAATTTTTCTTATAAACCGGGAACATTTTTGTCGTAACTTTTCATGTAAAATATTTGTTTTACAAGTCCGAACCAATTCTCGACAAGGGCATTGGAACTTCGTTCATTGTTTTCATTGCATATACAAGTCCACAGCGGTAAATACGGAACATAGTGCTTTAATATAAAAATTGAAAATTTATCATTGAAGTAAGGATTTCTTTTTATCCCCCGTTGTTTTTTACGGAAACTTGTACTTTATTGAAAATTTGATTAAAATATTGAAAAAATTTATTATCATCTAGAGATGACTGATTTTCGGTGTTTAAATCAAATTCTTTATTATTAACTTCGGCGTTTTCATCTGAACACTTATATACTATTAACGATATTAGGTCTTGCTGATATCCTAACAATTTTCATCTTCGTACTTACAAAGAGTTAGATAAAATAAACTTTCTATAATATATTTAATATTATCGAACTTACTTTCATTAAAAGAGAGCCTAATACTTCTTTCATGAATATTTTAATTTTCTTCTCTTTGTAATGTGCGTTTACTGTATTCGCCATCAATTTGAACATGTGCGCACAACACAGCCTTAGTAATATAAATTTGGATATATCTACAGTATCATTAAAAATATTATCAAATAGTATATTACAGTATGCGTGAATGTTCAAACCGTTCCATGATTCAGACACCGCTTTCAAAAGTGCCATGCTAAAATCTGTCGTTACCGAACTAAATAATGGCCATTTCATGTTATTTTTTATTGAATAAAATTTAAATGTTAACAACCACGCTGATATAGTACCCGTATCGTGACGAACTGAAACCATTTCACAAATAGGCAAGACGCGGCCTATCGAATCCCTAATTACTCCCGCGTAATATAAAACCCTTTTCGAATTAGCACTTGGTTTTCGAACTACTGTACCGGTTGCATCAAGATGTATTTTTGGCAATGTCGAATTTAATTTATTTCGTGTTACGAAGTTCAGCTGCTCTTTGCTAAATATGTAAACTATTAATGGTTGTGACACTGTATGTATGTAATGGCCATTCTCCCGTTGCATTAAAATGAGATCATAAACGTCATCTAGAGCTCGATCATTCCTTGACAATGCTTCGGTTCTAATTCTTCTGTACACACTACCTGATTTAATGCTTCCTAGACTTTTAGTTGCTACTAAATGTTTAATGCTAGATTGAATGTCTTCTTTTCTAATATTTAAAGCCGTATTTGTTTTTAATCGATTTCCTAACATTACCCGTTCAACACCTCTTACTTGCGCTGTCAACTGTGTTTCATGAAAGAAGTTCAATGAAGTACTAAATACG
The DNA here is from genome assembly GCA_030710515.1 of Abscondita cerata. Taxonomy (NCBI): domain Eukaryota; kingdom Metazoa; phylum Arthropoda; class Insecta; order Coleoptera; family Lampyridae; genus Abscondita; species Abscondita cerata. The sequence goes on from JALBCR010000928.1 coordinate 54,743, forward strand.
TCAACTTTCATTTCGTTATTAACATGGAACCTACATACTAATTTAAATTTTTTGCAATTTAGATGACTGCAATAACCATAAACTACTATATTCTTTTTTAAATAATTGCAAGTTCTAATGTTAAATATGCAAGTAGTATTCACCAATTCGAATTTTTTTTTGAACATGTTATTTGATATGTTGCTTGCGAAACTTTTCCTGTCAAGATCAAAAATTTTATAGGATTCATCTTTCGAGAACACAAATGATCCTTCTAAAATATGATATGTTTTCTTATTCTTGCAACTTAAACTTAAGGGGTATGAATTTTTAGTACTAACGGGTAATATTTCCTGCGCTGCGGATCTATAAATATTTTGTTGCACTCCACAATCAATAGTATTAGAAATTGTAGTTACATCTAAAGTCGCATTGTGACTCTGACTACTACACAATTCAATGTCAGAATCAATAAATTTTGGAGATATCACTTCTACTACCTCTGAATTTTCGGTTTTGGTACATTCAGCTTTTACCTCAGATATCATACTACTTACTTCGATACTGTCACTAAATTCGATACTATCACTAAATTCATACTGCGGGGTATTTACTATAGACGAAATTGATTCCTCATCCGTAAGTGGACGAATCAGACCAAATAATTTTTGCGAATTCCTTTTTATGTACGTAATTAACTTTAACTTATTGATAGCATTATCAGAGTTGAACAAAACCAAAGACGCTTCTTTTATAAGCGGATGATTATATTTAAAACATCTTATTTGTCTAACAGGTATGTTACGTTCGTTAAAAAATTTGATAAAGCAATAATAATGTTATTTTGTTCTGCCATTATTAACTTTGAATGAACTTACGAAAGTATTATTTGCACAAGAAAGTCACAAATCTTTAATTATACACTACACTATTAAATAGTAAAGATACACGATTATATTTAATATATATGAATGAATATAGCACTAAGAAATAACAAATTTTTGATGATTTGAAAAAGACTAAACTAGTAATCACGTTACCCCCTAAAGGATGAAGCAACAGTGACAAAATTTGTGATTTCGAGTGTTTCTTGAAAAAAGAAAGGGCAAGAAATTAAACAAAAACAAAAGAAATCCTTCTTCTTGGCTATTGCTACGACTCATTAGTTAATGCGATTTACTTAGATTTAACAATTTCACTTCGAATTATCTTTTCTTTGTAGTATAGCTTTGTTATGCTAATTAGGACTATGGCTAATTAGTAAAACAATAAGCAACTAATCCTGAATCTATTCAAGCAGTTTGTCGGTAATTACGTAGAAATTTTTGTAGTTTACACAAAAATACTCATTGCAAAATTTGCATAAAAACTGATCCACGCAAACACTTTCAAATCCACCCTCGAACGTACTCTGCGTATGTAGTATAATGTAAAGGATAGTCATAACTTTAAGATCAAATAATTTCGTTTTAAAAAATTTTATCATTTTTATTCTTGAATATGTGTTTTATAATAATAATTACTAATTATTGTTAAATTTGCATAAAAATTGATCCACGCGAACACTTTCAAATCCACCCTCGAACGTACTCTGCGTATGTAGTATAATGTAAAGGATAGTCATAACTTTAAGATCAAATAATTTCGTTTTAAAAATTTTATCATTTTTATTCTTGAATATGTGTTTTATAATAATAATTACTAATTATTGTTAAATTTGCATAAAAATTGATCCACGCGAACACTTTCAAATCCACCCTCGAACGTACTCTGCGTATGTAGTATAATGTAAAGGATAGTCATAACTTTAAAATCAAATAATTTCGTTTTAAAAAATTTTATCATTTTTATTCTTGAATATGTGTTTTATAATAATAATTACTAATTATTGTTAAATTTGCATAAAAATTGATCCACGCGAACACTTTCAAATCCACCCTCGAACGTACTCTGCGTATGTAGTATAATGTAAAGGATAGTCATAACTTTAAAATCAAATAATTTCGTTTTAAAAATTTTATCATTTTTATTCTTGAATATGTGTTTTATAATAATAATTACTAATTATTGTTAAATTTGCATAAAAATTGATCCACGCGAACACTTTCAAATCCACCCTCGAACGTACTCTGCGTATGTAGTATAATGTAAAGGATAGTCATAACTTTAAAATCAAATAATTTCGTTTTAAAAAATTTTATCATTTTTATTCTTGAATATGTGTTTTATAATAATAATTACTAATTATTGTTAAATTTGCATAAAAATTGATCCACGCGAACACTTTCAAATCCACCCTCGAACGTACTCTGCGTATGTAGTATAATGTAAAGGATAGTCATAACTTTAAAATCAAATAATTTCGTTTTAAAAAATTTTATCATTTTTATTCTTGAATATGTGTTTTATAATAATAATTACTAATTATTGTTAAATTTGCATAAAAATTGATCCACGCGAACACTTTCAAATCCACCCTCGAACGTACTCTGCGTATGTAGTATAATGTAAAGGATAGTCATAACTTTAAAATCAAATAATTTCGTTTTAAAAATTTTATCATTTTTATTCTTGAATATGTGTTTTATAATAATAATTACTAATTATTGTTAAATTTGCATAAAAATTGATCCACGCGAACACTTTCAAATCCACCCTCGAACGTACTCTGCGTATGTAGTATAATGTAAAGGATAGTCATAACTTTAAGATCAAATAATTTCGTTTTAAAAAATTTTATCATTTTTATTCTTGAATATGTGTTTTATAATAATAATTACTAATTATTGCTAAATTTGCATAAAAATTGATCCACGCGAACACTTTCAAAACCACCCTCGAACGTACTCTGCGTATGTAGTATAATGTAAAGGAAAGTCATAACTTTAAGATCAAATAATTTCGTTTTAAAAATATTATCATTTTTATTCTTGAATATGTTGTTTATAATAACAAATTCTATTTGTTTCTAAATTTTTTAAAATTGATCCACGCTAACACTACTATTAAAATTCGATAGATATGAGTTTACTTTGTAAATTTGTTTAAACAATTTTTTTTAAACAAATGTTAAAATAAACATTGTTTGTGTTGATTTATTGTCGTTTTACTACTTATAAACATTTAATTCAATATAGATAATATTTACATAGCGTAACAGTAAGATTAATTTTTATGGATGGATTTATGGCTAACTTCACATGGGTGTACATTTTAGTCTAAATATACCACTAGTAAAATATTCTATAATACACTGTAGCTTATTTGCTTTATTAACTTATCATTCTGAAAAATTGTATTGTACTTTTAACTTTGAAGTTAAACTATATATATTTCTTTGCTTTTGGAATATTACTTTGTTAATAAGTGAAGTGAAATATGGTATTTTCGGCTTAGTGTAAACCGAGTAAATAATGCTTTGATAAAGTTGTGCGTAAAGATTTCAAAGAATTCAAAAGAGCGTCTAATAAACTTTCGATATTAAATAAGTTTAAACTTAAGAAACAAATTCTTGCTGTAGAGTTTTGTTGCAGCACTAAAATATCGTATTTCTAACTAATTGCATTTATTTAAAAGTAAGAAAAATTGTATACTAAGTAATACGCCTTTTATAAATCTATATTGTTTAGTTTCTAAGCAGAGTTTCATGTTCTCCCTTATTGACTTCGGCATTTAAGTAATGCGATATTTTTGGGGGCGAAGTTTCTTTGTAGGTACTAAGAGTCGCATTAAACGAACTCAAAGATTAATGCAATGATCTCTTATAGTCTTAACTTGTTGCGCGTTCGTACTAAAACTTTGAAATGTAATAATTCCGACTTTTAATCCTACGCACTTAAAACAACCAAACAACCCTTAAAACTGTTTGCAATAACAAGTAGGTATAAATGAGGAGTACGTGTATGTTTTTATTATTATTAAATGCTTGTTAAAGTTACTACAAAATTTAATTGAATTATTTTATTAGAATGACATAATTAGAATAATTGGTGGCTTCATTAGTACTTCATTTTCGAGCATACGTTTAACACAAAATTACGCTACGGATTTATCGAAATTTTTTCAATTTTAATTTACGTACAATTTTCAGATCATATTACTGGTACGGATTGATTTGTTTTTTTATATTTATATGGATATAATAATAAGTTTTTTATATATATGTAAAAAATGAAATTACCTTAACATTAAAGATGCCTTGAAAAAGACAAGCCGTCGGCGCAATAAAGAACTTGGAGTTAACTTGAAAACCCTACTCCTACAGAAAGCCCTACAACAGTATAGGGAAACTAATTAAAATCAAAATACTAAAGGATATTGATACGATTACGATAAAAAATAATGTTTTTCTACTCCGATTCTAGAATAGTAACATTCTGAATCAATTTTTAAATGCAGAATAGTTACATTCTACAGCACCGAGCGAGAATATTCTCGCTCTAGTTATGGAATGAGCGCAGGTACGGCCATCTCGTGGCTGTTAACATAACGTTGCGTTTGGTGAGAATTTTTACAAAATAATTAATTGACGATACTGATTGAAGTAAAACCGATTATAAATAACACAATTTAATTTTTAAGTTTTACCATAATTCATGTTTAGAGCTTATAAACGTAAAATTAACTTCCAAAAAATGTAACCTCCAAATATATTGTTGTTTGAAATTATTGTGTGACTGGTACCATATACAAGGGGGATTCGAATCAATTAAAAAATACATTGTTCATAGTTTATTATTCCTATAAAATTACATAAATTATTTTAGTCATTGCCAGTTCTTCATTTAATGATGAAAGTATCGAAAGGTCCCCTTCCGATTTGGGGTCAAATATTGCCACCCTTTTTTAAGCCTTGCCACACAGAGCCATTTTGATTTTTGATATATTATTAAGAAATATCTTTACATTCGATTAAAGTTTTTATGAAAAAATGGCCATGTGTGGCATGACCGTTATTTGCCGTTAAATATGATGCACTTTTCCACATTTAAAATACATCTAAAATGTAGGTTACTAAGCAATTTTTCCAATATCAAGGGTTATAGTGCATTCATTGATACATTCCCATAGTGACCTTGCGCTTGCATAATAAACACTAGTTAATTTGTCCAACAAGTGAAGAAGCGATTCTTTTTTCACTTGAGCTCGAGCTCGAGAGTGAGAGTGGAAAAAAGGCTTTCCTCATGTGTTAGACACAACCTTTTTTCCACGATATTCTCCAAAAAACCAACCAACCAACCCAAATGAAAGAAAAACTATTAATTGTAAACGTAACATATTGTTTACAGGATTTCGTCACAATTTCGTACGTAAAAGCAAAAGTCAACAATCAGAGTGTTATAATAGTCACGTCTATGTATTCTGTGGTCTCGGTAAGGTCTCAACCTGTCATAGCGCGTTATTCTAACCAACAAATGTAGAGTAACAATGTTTAAAAGTCGAAAAATAAGATACTAAATTAAACAAAAGTAACTGAATAATAATAGTTATTTGTGTAACCAAAATTAAATTGTTTAATTAAGTTCCAAGTGACATTCTTGCGGCATACGACATTTTTTTCCTTACTAGTGAGGGAATAGTTATTTGTCCAACAAGTAAGGAAAGCGATTCTTTTTTCCACTCGAGCTCGAGTTGCCTCACGAGCGTAGCGAGTGAGGCATTAGAGTGAGAGTGGAAAAAGGCTTTCCTCATGTGTTAGACACAACATTTTTCCCACCACATTCCCCAAAAAAACAACCTAATGAAAGAAGTAATATTGTAAACGTAACTTATTGCTACAGAATTTTGTCACATTTTCGTACGTAAAAGCAAAAGTTGATAATAGGTGGGTCCCAATAGTATCGCTACAGTATTCTGTAGTATCTGTGTGGTCTAAATCTGTCATAGCGCAGCCGCGTAATTCTCACCAATAAATGTAGGGTAGCATTTTTAAGAGTCGAAATATAAAATATTAAGCAAAATGTGTGTCCTATGACATCTCGTGTAAAAGCATTGACACGTATGATTAGTATAAACTAAGAAAAATGCCAACAGTTAATTGTAACGACATGTGTGCGTTTAACGTGCATATCGCTATCTAAGCAACAGCTTTAATGCTTGAAACGCACGAGTGTCGATAAAGCCAAGTAAAAACTTGTACAGAAGCATAACACGCAACGAAAGAACACCTGATGCCGCATTTCGCTCTTATTATGAGCTCATCAGAGGTGTATACTTAAGTGCGGTATACACACTTTATCGACACTCGTGCGTTTCAAGCATTAAAGCTGTTGCTTAGATAGCGATATGCACGTTAAACGCACACATGTCGTTACAATTAACTGTTGGCATTTTTCTTAGTATAAAATATTAAATTAAACAAACCTGATTGAACACTTAATGAAATTGTTAAACTAAGTACTAGGCGCATATGGTTCTAATAACACATTCTTACATTTTTTAAAAGAGGCATTTTTTTTATAGAAAGTTTTGTCGGTTTTGGGACAAATCTGTTGGACTCGCGGTTTACAACTTTTGAATGCCCTTTATGATACGATGGTGGCTCAGACAAAAAATAATGTTTTTAGAGTATGGAAGCGAAAGTCGCTGAATAAGCATTATCATACAAAGCTGCATCAAGATTGTGATATCGAGATAACAGCGGTTACGAAAAATTATACCACTTTTGCCCATTTATAAGAAAAATGTGAAGAAAATGGCTATTGTCACCAGGGTAGCGTTGTTGCCACATCGTCAGGACTAAGTCATCAACAACAACATCCATGTGACTTGTACCACGCAAAAAAATGCTATCTCAACTGCAACTCGCTTTATTTCAGCAGCAAAATTCTCCCAAGACACTGTGGCATCATCAATGACATCCCAATCGGTCACTGTGTCGTAACAACTTTAAGGCTTCGATCACGCCCGAAGGTTCTAACTCTCCCCAACAGCTACAGCAATAACATTCTAAAGTCCTGCAGACATTGCAAAATATTATCCTCATTTCTTTTAACTTGCCAGGAAGCACTGTACAGGCTAAATATCAAGTTAAACAAACCTTTGTACAGGCGTCCTCTCCATTTCTTCCACATTGTTGCTAAGGTAATGATAGTCAATATTGTGTCAATCAGAAAAAATATCAGTTATCTTAAAATATATGCATTTTACTTTTATTTTTAAGTTATTTGCGTTTTTAAGTATTTGAGTTTTTTTTAAGTTTTAAGTGCCTGTGACACTGCGTTTAAGTAGTTCAGTTCTTTTAAGTGCCTATGACAATAATTTTAGTTTGCATATTGGAAATTTTTTTACATATTCATCACACTTGGCGTAAGTGAAATTATAACATAATCTACCATTGCCATTTTTTGTTATGTTATTAGAAACCTGAAAAAGTCCAAACTTGCGTCATCGGTTAGAGGTCGGATAGACAAGTTTACTAGTCGGCACGGTGGTAGAGCATATGCAGATGAGAACAGATTTTGCAACCAATGCGACTCTTAGTCTTCACAAATGTTGGGTTATTTTATTTTATTTCATTATTGTCCTGTATACTATTTTATCAATAACCACACTTAATCATTTCTAGGGTTAACAAACCTAGCTATTATTTTCTTAACCGTAAAATTTGTAAATGTTAAAAAGCTGCAAAGGATAATTTTCTCTTTTATCATAGATGCGGACGTATGAAGTTTACGAAAACTTCAGGACATTTTTTCCTCACGTAATTATTAAGGACGAAGAAGCTTGCATAGATTGTATAATCGAAACAAAATAACAGTAGAGGAAAAGTTTAAAGCAGATTGTGAAAAATATTTACGTTAAACTGCTAACTAAAAGATAATTTCCAAAGTAGTTTATTTGAGTTGTACTAATTGTTTGAGATTACCTTTGCTGTTTGAATTGAAATATTTGTTTGTTGATAATGTTTTTCGTTTCGGGCATAAGTAGCTTTATTTAATTGTGATTGACGCATTCATAAAGGAAGTAGGATCCGTATATAGTTTTATTATTCGAAGAAAGCATTTGATAAGCAAGTTATTCTGACTAATTTAAAATATACTTTGCCGAAAACTTTTTTTCGTTAATTATTACTAAACCCATATTTACCCAAACCCAGTTCAATTTTTGTTCTTATGATTGTCCATAATTCAATGATAGGATCTATGCATAGGATGTTTAAACTTGAAATTGACTTTATGTTTGATTTCAACAATCTTTGAGTTTGCTTTACGTATATTACTGGTATACTTTCTCAAAGGTAAAAACTAGTGTATTAATAAGTATCTAATTATTGACTATTGTAGAGTGGTGCGCTAATCTAAAATAATTACTCGAATTTCTAATGTGCACATTTTAATTTTACATGGAGGTTAAGGTTTGAGAAGCTAACTACATTCCAGACAAAACAAAACCATTTGCGGGGTTTGCTTTAACAAAACTTAGTATTTTCTAATGCTATTCCACTCAATTTTTCTATGCACTTCGAATTTTTTACTGTACGGCATAGTATGGAATATCTTTAGGTACTGGAGAATGAATGTTATTAGCACCGTCTGTTTTTCTTGCCAAACTATATGTTGAATTACGATGACATTGACGTTACCCTAATAAGTGATGACGTTTATGCCACCGTAATACGATTGTTTGATTTTGATACGATTAATGTTTTGTTAATCTTATGCTACGGCATATCCATAGGGATAACGTTTAGCGTTACTAAATTAATGATCGGTTGCATTAACACGACTTATCTTCAGCGATGCTGAAAAACAATCGTTGCTATGGTTTTAACAATTGTATCTAAGTTTTTAAGTCTTGCTTAAATTAAAATCGTGTTGACGCAACCGGCCATAAGTGGTGTAAAAACTCTTTATTATTGGTAGCGTTGTTGACGTAACTATGAGACGGTAATGCAAAAACATGGCCACAGTTTGAATCTCAGTTATAACATGTAATTATATGTAATTATCTACAAATTGGTCATTTTCATTAATTAAATCAGTAGCGTGGTTGACGTTACTATGAGATGGTAATACAAAAAAAAATGACCACAGTTTAAATCCCAGTTATAACATGTAATTAAATGTAAATTATCTAAAAATTGGCCATTTTGATTAATTAAATTGGTTAGGAACCTCTATATACTGTGAATGAATACGGTCCCATATGATAGACGTTAAAAAACTAACCACAACTATAAACAATAAACCTGTAACATTTATGAACAGAGAGTGTTCAACTAAGTATTTAATGAGTTCTTCGCTATCATTCGTAAGTCGAAAAGTTTAACCTTATTGCTTATGTTGTGGTTAAAAATAAAAAATGTTTTTCTTAGATAAGTCATTAAGAACCTAAATTGGCTTTGCTTATTAAGACAAAATCCACCAGTCAAAATTTATTCTTATAAACAAGGGCTGTAGATATTGGAGATACGATAGCATCTAAATGTGACGGTTCTACAATTAGCGACAAGTGTGGTAATGTTTAATTAAGTACATCACTCATTTATAACTTATCTCCAACAGGTATAAATTTTAAAGTGATATAAACTCAACATTAAAGAAGCTGCACCACAAGGTATATCGTTATACCCCAAAATATTGTTTGTAAGGCTTTGGTAGGAATAGGTGGCTTCATCAAAACAAGCCTTCTAGTATTAATAAATCTTCAAAAGACAATTTGTCATACTTTACAACATTAGCAGAGGTAACAATTAAACCAACTTCATTAGTAATTACCTTCACTCGTATACATTGGTCTTAGGGCTTTCGAAGGAATATGTGAGATTTAAATATAGTTGCACAACATTCGAAGCTGGCAACAACATAACTAACCCATGAAGGATCCCCGTTCAAGTCGAAAAATTTGGCCTCTGTGCCTATATGAAAAATGTTTTTTTTAAATTAGTCATCCGAAACCTAAGTTGTCCTTACTTATTAAGACACAACCAAATATTCTTATAATTTAACAAGGGCCATCCGTAGATACGCAAGCATTTACTATGCACATTATGATAAATTGCGCACCTCCTCAAGTATTTGTTTAAATACATATAAATTATTAGAAACATACAATGTATGAGACAATGTTTCAGATCTGCAAATGCGTCTCACAGGAATGTGATCAGATGCCACACTTTTTATTTCTCTAAAGTACAATGCTTCTAGAGAAACCAATTCAATTATTTACCATCTTATTTATCGCATCAATTATCTGGAATTAGATTAAAGTCGAATAATATGCAATAATTTTTATTCATATACATACCGAAAGCACAGTATAGTGCCGAAAGCTGCCAACATTAACTTCATACACAATTTATTTAATAAACGTTCGTAATAAAATAATAACTAAAAACTAAAGCAACTGAACACTATTAGTTGTGTTGTTGTTAATTAATAATTCGCAAATCAAAGGCATTGTTTTTTTTTTAACCTTAACCTAAATTGCAACTACCACTACAAATAAATGGTACCAACTTAAAATAGAAAACAAAACTATCACTTTTGTAAATTGTTTAACATTTCTTTTATTGATATAATACACACTTTCTCTGTCGTAAAGAAAGTATAGTCTGTAACAAGTTTGGAATATGGCATATTCCGCATGAGTGGAATGTTTGTCACACGAGTCGAAGGTAAGTGTGACGGTTCCATGAGTGCGGAATAGCCATTCCCCACGTGTTGCAGACTATGCTATTAACTAAAAACAGTTATTTTTGAATGTAGGAAGGCAACAGGTAAAGACGTACCTACTAATTAAAAGTATACATATTATTAAAAAGTTTCTGATTACAATTACGTTATACCAATGGTTGTACCATCGTTATACTATTTATGTAAGTAGCATTGACTAAGTAGGTTGCGATTGTTGTATATCAAAAGGTCGGACGGATTAAGTAACTTGCATTGATTACATTTCGAAAACGCGCATATATTAGTTCTGAAGAATACAGATTGTTTCATTGCGTATCCCAATGAACGTTCAAAATATATCGTGTTTATGAAATATGTTCGAGCTTGATCACTCCCTTTTTTCAGGCAGAACTTTTAACCTTAAGAATAAAACTTATGTTTCAAAGTTTACGTAAGAAATGCTTGTTTAATTGTAATCACAATCAAGTCAATTAATTAATGGAAGCTTACAAAAATCAAATTATATACTAAGGTATCTGCAAAACATTTCATTTATGTTTGAAATTCATTATATCAACTTATGGTCGTTGACTCCGTTTGTTTTAGTAACGCTGCCAAATGTCAAATGTTGTATAATTTCAGGAATATTGCACATGTTTTGAATGTCAGATCGTAGTGGTATTGCAAATATTATTACCGTTTTAATTTTAAATTATAGATAGAACAATAATTAAATGATCTCGTGTACAGAGTAAATGCGTTAGAAGAGAAGCTTGAGCAAGAAAAACTTGTTAACCAAATACATAAATGTATAAGTTTTTTAATAAGAATTATAACGAAGCTTCAAATTCTACTAGATTCCATGAAAATTTTGTGTTATTTTCAAGATACTTAATTTATGTCATAGCTTCGTAATCTCTCTCCATCTTTTCCTTTTTGGGCCAGCATTATACCTTCTAGATAGAGATGTTCATGCAATCGCTGCTTTATTCTGTTTGCAAGTTTTTTTCTCCGTATATGGGTGATTCCGTTGTAACTGTCATATTAGTTTCAGAAAAATTTTCATTTATAAATATGTTCAAAAAATTACGAAAAAAATTATGCACATTGTATCTTACAAAACCCAACCATGAAATGATTCGACTACAACTTTTACCAAACATGAATTATACGAAAATTCACGAAAAAAAAAAGGTCACGGTACTGACATTTTTGCTTAAAATTCGTTCCATTGTAAATTCTACATACTTTTAAAGCGACCCAAATAAAGTCTAGGGTTAAGTTATGGAAAGAAAGAAAAACATATCAAATTTCACCAGAAAAATTGATATTTCTGAAAAAACAAAGGGACATGTTACTGACATAAAAATTTGTGACATATTGTTTTTCAATTGTTTTTGTCCTATCAAATTTGTAAAAATGACTCTGGATTGCCAAAATTTTCAGGAAAACTTGTGACATTGATGCTGATTGCACGTGTGTTTTGTTTTTTCAAAGACAGCAATTATTTAGTGAAAAAGAAAAGAGGTCTCGAAAAAACACTGAACAAAGTTTGAACAGCGTTTGTAATGAGGAAAACGGAAATATATAAGACAATTTCTTGTGAAACTGTACCTTCTAATAAAACTTTTACTTATATGAACCGTGCAATACAAAAAATTCTTGTATTCGAATAAAAGTGTATATTTATCTGAAAATTGTGCTCCTGGACAGGCCACGGTACTGACAATACTAATACAAATGTGCCCTCATTTCAGCCTTTTTGGTGGAGCCTCCACCAGAACATGAGTTTTCTTTTTGAACATTGGACTTTCCGTAATGGGTCCAGATGTCTTGATACGATCCTGGCAAAATTTTAGTAATACATTTAACGGAATGGAAATCGATTTACACGATTATTTTAACAAACCACCCACTTCATTAAACAAACGTTTCGCGCAGAACTCTCCCATACCAACAAAAATGTAAAAGCTAATCGAAAATGTGCATCGATGTAAAACATTTTGCGCGAAAAATAAATGAACGAAAGTGCGTCGAAAATTTTGGTACAAAAAGTGATAAAAAAAATTGATAGATACATAACTGTTTTAATAACGCAAAACCAGGTATCTGGTTATTCAAGGCCGCTACGAGCGTGTTTTTTATTTTGCTCAAAATTTAAGAAAGTCAAGATTAAGTTTTAGAAAAATATAATTTCAATAATAAATTTTCTACCTTCCCTTTCATAACTTCTTTTGTATAATTAATGTTATGGGGGATAATTAGTGTCATATTTCAGTAATTACATATCGGATCAAAAATAGTTTCACTAAAAGTTGTGTATAATGAAATTACAAACAATTTTTATTTGAAGGAAACGTGTATTGTAAATATTCCAAAAATTTTAAAATGCATGTAGGTTCACGGATCGAATCAGATCTGCACTATTATAAGTAACACCCATACGCCAAGTTTCATAAAAATCGAATCATTGGTTTTCATCGTGCTAACGTAGGGACGGAAAACCGGCCTCCAGGCAGATTTTTGTTGCTTTATTATAACGTACTATCATTGATTATAAAGGTACTATGTAATACTAATTCATCGTAAAAAGTGAAAGAAAGGCGTGTTCAATTTTTTGGTTTTGGAAACCTTCGCATAACTCTCTACCGTATACCACGCTAAAATTGACATGGGCATTTACTATGTTAAAATAAAAATTAACGTATATCTTTTTTCTAGTTCATTTCGAACACAATATAACTTCATATAATGTTAGATAGATAAAATAGAACAAATTGATATTAAAATAATGAGTATTCAAGGCGTATTTTACTAATAAACAGTAAAACATGTTATTTTTTATACATTTTTATTTATTAACCGAATTAATTTTATTTATTAAACGCCTTTCGTGGATGTATTGATTAATTGTTGTCTAGTAATATGTTGTGCCTCCTAACCAGACTTCGATTCCGACTTCAGTATTTTTTAATTAACTTTATTATTGAATACATAATACATTTCTTTGAATGAATTAGACAATGTTGTTTGATGGGAAATAATAACATCCTGCTGAACTTTCATTGTTTTTACTTTTGAAATCAATTGCAATCGTCATCAGGGAAATTGTGTATTACATAATAAAATTTTGTAAAGTGAATTAAGCATTTAGAAAAAAGTTTAAAAATATTAAACTCATTTCATAAAAATTGGTAATAATTTTATTAATAAAAAATATCGACAATCGTGATCGAATCCGAATTTTTTGGCGTAAATCATAAAAATTTTACTGTTTTTTTTTTTACTAAAATACGCTTTAAAGACTTACATTACCTCCAGAAAAAATTAATTTTGAATTTTACATAGAAAACTCCTAGGTCAACTTTTCGGTGGGGCACGATGTATAAGATTTGGAGTAAAAAGATTAATATGAGGCTTCTTTAAAATCGAATTGATTGAAAAACAGTTTGTACTTGCTTGAGGAATCCTGGAGTCAATAACTTTGAGTTTTTAAATATACTCATCTTTAGATTATAAATTGTAATTCTCGGTAACTCTATTGTTTACTCTTGTTTCTTTATTTGTTTAAGGTTTTAATGAAATGTGTTTTATTGTTCTAAATGTGTATATACTTCAATGCCACTGGAAAATAAAATAAACGTCTAAATCTACCAATATAACATCTGAATATTAATTATACTAAAGTTAGAAATTAAAAGGTGTATTCCTTCTAGGTGGAGGTCGAGCAACAAAACTACCAGTCTTATTGTTACATAAATGCCGACGTTTCGTCCAAACTTGCGAGGGCTTTATCGAGGCTAAAACCGTGAGAGTCACAGACTTAAATTACAATTAGCCTCGCTAAACCCTCTGCAAATTTGGGCGAAACGTCGGCATGTGTATCAAGAAGACCGGTAGTTTTGTTACTCGATCTCCACCTAGAAGGAACACACCTTTTAATTTCTAACTTTAGTATAATTAGTATTCTTAATTGGGGGAAAAAATTCTTATACTAAAGTTATAGAACATGTAAAAAAAGTATTACTGGTATGATTCACATTTTAGCCATATTGTCTTATTAAACAATTATACAAACAAGGGTTGGTCGTTATTGAATTTCAGTTCAATACTCGATTCTGCAAATTACGATGCACTTTCTATTCGTTCTTACACGTTTATTAATATAGGGGCAATGTGATGTTCTGTACGATGCACTTGTTTTAGAAATAATATTAGTACAAAATTAAAAATTAGTAAAACTAGGATGTTGTTATTGGTAAATTATTAATAGTTAATTTAAACAAAAATAATTTACGTGTTTGAACCGTATCGAAGAGGTAACCTTAGTCGTCAACGTTTCGCTTGCTGTTGCAAGTGGCTTCATCAGAGCAAAAGTTTTATTTTCTTTTAAATTTGAAGAAGTTTTACTTAAACTACGCCAACTTTTTTCCTTTATCTTATGGAGGGGATATTTTATAACCCCAGAGCGCCAAATCTAATCTTTTTCCATCATTTTGACATTTGATGTGATACAATTTCTATGGCGTTCTGTTTAAATAAGCAAGTTGACATCTTTCCGATTTATAATCAAAATACAACAATCTTGAAAATATTTTTGCCGATTTGCCTTTATTGACTTCAGTAAACTGTCAAGAAAGCGAGCGCAACAGTTTCGTGATACACACGACATACTGTACCTATATATTTTGAAATGTTTTTCTGAATAAGTTAGTAAGTTTTCAAACTTGGATTTCGGAAATGGAAATAATTTTACAATTTTCTTCAAATATTGACATAAAATGTTACGACAAGCTTACGTCTAGAAAAGTTTTTTTAAGTGCATGCATTTATAAAATACAACGTTAAGTGCTTGAGCTGGAACATTAAAAATTCATTGAACATACAAACTTCTCCTTAGTTGCTTTAAAAATCTCTATTAAATATATGGTAATTTGACTACTTAAAAACAAACATAAAATTACAAAATTGTTAATTGGAAGTTATAAACTTGGCGTAAATAATGAATACGCCCACATTTATTAATTTACACTTGAAAAATTTATTTTTGATATTAACTTAAACACTAATTATCTAAACTACAATTAAGACCATCTATTTTTAGAAATATGAGATCATTATAAAAAAAATGTAAATCTATGAGTTGTGAGAAAGTGATTGAACTTTCGGTTAAGAAAATATAAATCAGTTCAATACTTTAGCACTGAAAAAAAAACCATTTTTTAAATAAAACGTATAAGAGCCTGCGCCTAACGCCATCAAGCTTTTACTCGTACAGTAGTTGGTTGTTTATTGTGCTTTGTGACCCGCTGTGACTGCTAGCAGTTTGTATTCGAAGGCATTCACCACAGTGACTCAGTCGTGCGCTGGCGGTTGTAATAACAGCGTGTACGATTAATGTCATCCTTATTGACGGTGCTGATTCATTTATTATCAAATCGCTCTTGTGGTTTTCATTAGTAATAATTTTACATTAGAAATTAATAATTGTGGCGTTAGCGAGTGTGTCTGTTAATAATAATTCCGTCCGCTCGTTGCGGAGTACAGAGTGCAATTAAGTACAAGAAGCAGCTGCGGTGTTAGATGATTTAACCTCAATTAGTGTTCGTCTTCTTTTGTGCTCTTAAAAATATGAACTACTCCAGTTTGTTTACTTTCCGGAATTATTAGGAACGTGGCGGTTATAACTAGTGCATCTATTAATTTGTCTAATGGATTTTTGTAATTATCAAATGATGGTGATGTCATACTTTCACTGAAATTGTTCATTTCAATCTGTGAAGAGTGCACATCTGAAAAGTTGAAACTTTCAAAAGGTGAGTTCGCTAAATCAACATACAAATATGAACCAACTTTAAAGGATGTCCATCAATTGCCCCCGTATTATGTGTTTGATGGACATTTGTTTCCATTTGTTGGTACTGAATATAGTTGTTCTTTATACAATGCGTTTGATAAAACTTTAAGATAAGATAATCGGTTTTGTGTAAAGTTGTGTATTGAAACAAGTCGCACCTGACTTTAATAGTTAAAGGTTTAACTTTTAACAATGGAAAGATTAAACCCTACTATTTGAATGTTGCATTGTATTCTCTTTCTAAAGAGGCATTTAGCATTCACATTGCTTTTATAAGCGTTTTAACTTTTTAAGCGAAACAACAAATTCATTTATCTTTAATGTTTTATGTGGTCACGTGTTGTTTTTGTATTAATCTTCTGCATGTGGAAAATTTAATGGTTAGTTTTATGGTTGGAGTCTTTTACTATTCATATTTGTTTTCTGAATTTGTACCGCAACGATTTTTCTGAAACTCACCGATTTCTTTTGATGATGGTCCGTATTTATAATAGAGCAAAGTTTGTTTTAGCTAACTGCAACTTAAGGCGTGATTTATAAACCAATTTATGGGGTAGTCTTCGTAAATTTCGGCTAAAATTTTAAAATTTTATTTAATACATCGTAAAGACTTAACTTAACCGGTCATTAGTTCACGTCAGTCGTGGGTACTAATATTTTTGATTTTTGTTTCTAAGATGTTTATAAAGTGTTAACTAAAAAAATGTAACTATTATGTAAAGCACAGAAACGCTTATGGCCGTTTCCCTCACACGACTTAAACTTAAGAAATGCTTAAAAACAATCGTTTCTGTGATTTTAACAATTGTATCTAATACGTTTGTGCAGTACTATATACCGTGCCCCACGGAAAAGTTTAATTTAAAATTAATGCATATCTTTTTTCTGGCACGATTTGAGCACAATATAGCAACATATTTTATTAGATAGATAAATGACAATCCATTTGTATGGTAATGTTAGTTTTTAAAGCCGACTTAAATTAAAAAAAAAAACAGTAAAATTTTTATAATGATTTACGCGAAAAAGTCCGAGTTCGATCCCGATTGTCATAATTTTTTTAATTAATAAAATTATAATCGATGTTATTATTAATACATTTTTTATAAAATGTGTTTAATCTTTTCAAACTGTTAAATTCACTTTACAAAATTGTATTATAATGATAATAAAATCAATAAAAAAAATACTGCAACTGAACTGAACCCTAGTTAGAAAATCATTTTTAATTACATAATAATAGGCTTTGTAAGGTCAAAATATTGGAAATTTCTGGAAGTTACACAATGAAAACTAGTATGTGGTTAGTGACGTAAATTAAATGCAATCCAATTTTTTTTTTTAAATAGGAAAAGAATATATTTAGCAGCCGAACGAAGTGAGGCTGATAATAAAGGCCAAGCTATGAAAAGTAACTTTTCTTCTACATAAAGTATCGGTGAATTACTGCAAGAACATGTAATTTTCAGTTTAATATATGTTTTTCTTTACATTTTTTTACGTTTGTAAGAGTGTGTAGATATGAGTTATTGCCAAGTACGTAAAATTTGTTTAAAATTACGCCGATGCTTAGTGTTTGTATGTTGCCGGCGAAAAAGGAAATGTAAAAACTCCGACGGAAAAAGAACAGAACTTAGCAGCCAATTAAAAAATTTCAACTGACGTTGAAGAAAAAGTGATTTCAAATATAAATTTTATTAATCAAAGCTGACGAGCATATCTAACCTAAATATTACATTTGTCACATCATATTTTTAAACAAATTTATAGTGAATACCAGCGAATTAGAAACAAGCATTTCGTGCACAACTTCACATCGTTATTTGCTCAAAAAAACAAAAATAAGATCGTATGAAAGTGTGCTTTGAAACAATCGACTCGACTCAACGCGTTCGAAAAAGCATAATGTAATTTACAATAACTTTCCTTCCACAACTTTTTTCTATAATTAATACTTTTGGAGATATCGTTAAAACAATAAATGTCACGAAATCATCTTATTTTGAGCCCAGGAATCTGTGGTTAAGTGATGTCTACACATTTTAGGGACACCCTGTATAAGATATGAAGTTTTAGTATGAAAAACGTCTCGTTGCTTCAGTTATTTACACTCATACATTTGCAGATATCTTTTCGGTCGATTTACAAACTGTGTCTTCGTCGACAACAAGTTATATTGTTTCAGTGCTGTCCTCCGCTGCCAGATTTCAATTATTCCTGCGAACAACGAACATTAATTATAATAAATTTTATTGTTGCATAATGTTCAGAGACACAAACAAACGTTTTGCGCACAACTCCACATCGTTTCGATACAAACAAATGCGAGAACAAATGTGTAAAAGAGTATCGAAAGTTTGTGTTTTAAAAAAAAATGTTAAAATAAAACTTATAGACAATAACATTTCCAACAAATTTTTTTATGAGATTGATATTTTTGTATTATTCCAAGAATTCAAAAGTTTATGTAAGTTAACGTCGTTTTTGGATGGATATCTGCGGTAATATAAATAAGACCCATATGCCAAGTTTCATACAAATCGAATCTGTGGTTATCTTGTTTACATACGGACGGACGGCCGCCTATTGCTTTATTATAACGTAGCAACTCTAATTCGTCGGAAAAAGTGAAAAAAAAACGCCGAAGCTACATAAATTTTTCGATTCTGGATTATTTACAAAAATATTCGTTTTACACTTTTTTTTTAAATAAAATTTGCGCGTAATTTTTATACACAACTTTTGTTTATACTATTTTTTGATCCTAAAAGTAATTCCTGTCGTACAGTAATCACGTGACACTAATTGTTTTAACAATATCTCCAGGGATATTAATACGGCTTTGTTCAACATTAATCTCTGTTGCTTCGTCGAACGTAACTGAGTGGTCAGCTTATTTCGGTGTATTTTCTTGTCTATGTTTAACAAAATTAGCCCGGATTTATCGAAATTTGTTTAGTGTCATTGAAGGTAAATTAGGTAATCGGTCATTAAATATTCTGCATGTTCTTGGTATCAATTTATAACATTTACTGAAAATTCCAAAAAGTTTATAAGATAGACATTAGTGTATTTACGATTCATATAATCGTTAATTAAGTAATAAATCTGTCAACTTTTCTAAGTAAAAGCATTCAACATTGTACATTATTTAAAAGACGTTCAATTGTGACAGGTTAAGTGTGAAGAGATGGTAACCATGGATACGGCATATTGGAACGTTTCAAAGGCGAGTTGACACAAAAACATTTTATACAAATCAGAAATTGTTAAATATCTCTCATTTAAAATAAGAACGTATTTAAAGGTTGAAATTTGCCCAAATTTACAACACCTGTTTCCGATAACTTTTTGAAAAATCAGAGTGAGATCATTAAGGCAATGTTTTCAGATTCCAAAAATTCCAATCCTTACGTTAACAGATCAAAAAACTAAAAAGGTGTGGACGATTTTTGAATGGCATGCATTTGTCAGTTTTTGACATAAAAAAAAATGGTTCTAACAAAAGCTATTATAGACTATAGAATTTCCAACAACTTTTTTCCCTCAACTTTCTTTGTAAAATTGATATTGGTGTAGATATTGTTACAACAATTATTGTCACTTGATTGTTATATCTTAGTAATTAATCAAAAAATAGTTTAAACAAAAGTTGTGTATAACTAACTAAATTATAAACAACTTGTATTTGAAACAAAAATGTGTAAAATGAATATTTTTCTAAATATTTTAAGAATTCGAAAATCTGTGTAAGTTAATCTGTGTAGCCCTTTTGGCTACATGGAATATGCCCAAAATCTAATCAGATCTGTGGAATTATATGAATGCAATATTAAATTTCATAAATCAGATTTTTTAACAAATTTATGATTATAATTTCCTGACTTTAAAGTACCCATAAGCTATTTAATTATCTTGCACTGGAACATTTTAGAAAAGAAAAAGGAAACAGTAGTTTCATTGATCATCGAGTTTATTAATTCTCATATCCGGTGGTGTTAGTTACTAAAATCATTACAATTTATCTAATATCGTTACTATAGTCGGTGACATAAAAATTTAACAAAAGAAGGGTAGGCATTTTTGGATCAAACTAGGCAGAAATCAACGATAGTAATTGATTAAAATTTCATTCAAAATAACCTAGTAGCAATGATTCATTATCGAAATTATCGGGATATTATTATTGTTTTTGGTTTACAATTATATTCTTTTATTCATTCAAAGAATCAATCCTCTGTAGTACGATGTACAAATGTGGTCCAGACTTCCACCTCCAATGAATGGCATTAAGAGACCGATTCTCGAGTACCAGATTATTAACCAATCAATGGTTTGGAAACGAAGGCCGTTCTGTAACCCTTTGTAAAGTTTATCGTTGAATTAAAGTGTTTGACTTGCAGTCTTATCGACCACATTTTGTGCTTGCGTTGACAACAATTATTGGAGTGGTGTAACTCCTCGACTGTTTTGGGACGTGAAATGTTTATGGAAGCAAGCCTATCGATATGTAGCCAATCCTTCGCAGTTACTACAGATTTCAAATTGTCTGGGATACAGCAATACCTCGGGAACAAATCGAACACCTGGTGGAATCCGAAATAAAAAGGGTGTGTGAATGTGAAACTCATAAGAGTGTTTCAACGTTCTATTAATAAAAAGTCTTTTTTTTTGCCAATTACTACTTATGATTGGTTAAACTTTTCTATCAAGTTTGCACCAAAAATTCGTACCCTTCTTGGATTTCTTTGGATTTTTATGGCACAGAGTATTCTTCCATAGTATAACCATTAGCTTGATATAAAATTTTTGCAGATTTATTATTTCTCAAAAAACCAAGTAACTAATTAAAGGTTTAGGAATCAGTTATATCTTGCAGATGAAAATTTGACGTGTTATTTCAGAAGCTTTACATTGTTATAGATAAAACAACTTTTCATATTTGTACGACCTATTTTTGTAGACATGTGTACTCGACACAATCAACAATTTGTTGAATATGTTTGTAATTAGGGAAGTGTCACTGATATGTCATTCATAATGGAACCATATCAGTAATTTAGATTATTTTATATTGCAATACAAATATAATATTTTTTTAACTAAAATTAGAAACTGTACAAGAATATATCTTCGACTGTTGTGACTATTTTGTAGAGTAAACATTTTTTTACTGTATTTATTTATGAAAAAACTTTCTCGATACTCTAAATGATTATAACATTCATTCGCTACAATTTTCTTCGGTACGTACACATTTTTCTGAGGTCGTCGAACTCTATATAATAAATTCATCTTAAAATATGTCCAACTTTACAATTAATATAAAAACTTGCTGTTTGACACTTAAAACAAATTGTTATAGCATTTTGTTATAAACTTTTATTATAACCAATTCTTCTCCATTCAATTGTGATCATAACATTGAATTTCTAATAGAAATCTTTGCGGTTATTATAGCCCAGTTTACTTACAGCTATTGATTTTCAATTCTAGGCTTACAGTAATGAAATCGTGAATTAATCTGAGCAGTAAAGTAAATTAAGTTAAAGGAAATCCTGGAAGAATGCGAAAACATAAACAAAGCTACAGATTCTTATTATCGTTGCACGTTGGAGCTTTTGTTTATTTTTGAGCTTTTACCACTAAAGTAATGGTGTTGTTTTTTTTTGGTTTTATTACTTTTCATCCACATTAAACTCAGTTAATACATTATTTTGCATTTAACAATCACAAAGTGGTTGGTCTGGCACAATTTTTTTTTATTTTCAATAGTGAGAAAGCTGCAGGCGGAATTCAGTCAATGCCAAACGTTCATTCATTTGGAAGTTGTATTTAAATTGGCAAGTTTACAAATACGTGTTATCGTAATTTTATACCATAACAAATTCAATTTTTGTAATAATAACAAATTTTGATTAGAGAATTCCAAAGGCTGCTCAAAATCGCATGGTATTCAGTAAATTGCAGAATTTGAAGAGTAAATAACTGACGCCTACGGACAATTAATAATTGCGGGAATGTTGGAATTATAATAACGAAAATTTCTAATTTAGTAATAATGCACCATTGACGTACGAATGCGTCAGAGTTAATTTTTAAATCATTGAAGCATGTGGGATTGTATTAATATGACAACAACCTGGATATTTTATTCACGTAAAAATCGAGGAAGGGCACTTGCGCAAATGTCAACAGTAATTATGAAACTGTTTTTTTAAATTAATCTAAATCTTTAACCAGTATGCGCTAGTTATCTTCGTTTAATCTGCAGTTCGTTGAAATTATGCTAATTACAAGGTTACATTATGTTTTGCCAAGGTAAAATGGTCGGCGGATGTATAAATCTAAAGTAGTGATTTCATTTGCTGCCTCTAATGTAAATTCATTGATAGAAATGAGTGAGTCAATAGAACAATCCGTCAATCCTCTTATAATAGATGAAAATATATATTATACGACTTAAAAAGTAAAAGTTAAAACTAGTTTATTGTTCTTTGTTTATGAATAGTACACGTATTTTATTGTTGATAGTACACAGCTGGTGCACGAATATAAAATGGAATTTTCACATGTTGCATGTGAGCAACATACCGTTTGTATGTGTCAATTTTTCAATATTGTAAATTTCTATTATGCAATCGGATCACGTTATTTTAAATCAGATTTTTCCAAAAAATGTAGGTTCCCTAATTTCATTGGCTTTTTTTACATATAGAAATTGGACTATAATTGTCGGATGTACATATACAAGTTTTTGTTCATTGAAGTTGTCAAGGTTGCTTCTGGGTGTGACGTAAGTTTACTTTCATCTGCGAGGTTTTGTCTCACTATTTTACCCATGTGTTGCTTTTGGAGCTACTTTAGCTTTCAAGGACAAATTTGATCCACTTGTAACATTGTATGGATTTCTTAATGTGATTTGGAAAATTTTAAGGTCTTGCACCCATACTAGTTTGGTAGATTCTCAATCTAATCGTCTTTTTCATTTCAATCATTGATTTATAAATTGTGTGGTTTTGCACTTGAAAATTAAAATTTTTTAATTGTATCTAACAAAAATATCATTACTGCAAAAAACATTACGTTTGGGTCACAGGTGATTAAATCATACCCACGCCAAAAGAAAATATTTATTGCCTCTATCATGAAAAAGCCAAATAAACACATTAACAACTTCCAAACAATCTTGATTGTGGGAAAAATCTTAAAATAGAATTATGTATGATTGTTTATTTTACTAAGATATTCAAATGTACAGGTTCCTGGGGCATTTAAACAAAGAGTATGTGTACATTTCATTTGGTAGGTACTGCCGTTGATTTTTCTTCAATATTGGAGAATTTTTCCTTTTTTTCCAAATTGTCTGTGATGTATTTTCCGTATCTCTAGGGGCAGCAGCAAAAACGTGGTTTTGGTGTATTTCCAAAATGAATGGATTGTTGGAAGGAAATAGACATTTTTTTATGAAGATCTTTCTCACAAATCCTGGTAAATAAATTGAATTAAATCTCTTAATTGATTTTGAATTAATTTTAGTTTTCCCTAACCTAAGTCTAGAGCTTTCTTAGGCATCGGAGAGAGTGGTTAGATGGATCATTAAAAGTCCATAACTATACAGGGTGGGGCACTACCAACGAATTATTCTATAGCATTAAAACGACAAATAATGTTAGAAATTTTAAAGCATACATATGTCAAGATTATTCGGAAAACCACATTTTAAAAATATTTTGAATTGTACTTCAGGAAACACGTACCATATCAAAGTTGGGTTATTTTAAATGGATCACTCTGTAATTTTTTTGTGATAAATCTATTTTTTATCTGATTTGCAGACCCTCCAAAAATGCAATAACTTCAAGATAAATAAGAACAAGCAACTTTGGTTTACCTTACGTTACTAAGAGCCTTCAACATCTCTTTTGCAAAATTTACTATTATGTTATGATGTACAGGGTGTTTTTAATACTACCGCATAACATTAACGACTTAAAACTAAAATAACTTGCTTAACTTAAATGGAACATTTTATAAACGAATGATGGATTTTTTTTTATGATCGATTTTTGGTGTACCAAATAACGGTTGCTGTTGTTAAACATCAGTAAATTGTGACCGGTGTGCGTAATTGGACTGACTCTTAGGGTCCGGGATACTATTCATAAGCACATTTCTGTTTGTTTTTTCTGAAAAAAAATAAATATTTTTAAGGTAAATATTTAAAACTGAAAGTTGCAAGATAATGTCCATATTGCGGATATTTCACAGGTAACTTAGACTCCAGTAGATCGTAAATTGTTAAAGTATCAAATTTTAAATATGTCGAAAACTATCAGAGTTAGGGGTTGGTAACCCTAATACCGACTAAAAGGTAATTAGTTCCAGTTTTCAACAGGCTACAGAAATGTAGGGTGTTCCATTTAAGTTAAGCAAGTTATTTAAGTTTTAAGTCGTTAGTGTTATGCGGTAGTATTAAAAACACCCTGTACATCATAACATAATAGTAAATATTGCAAAAGAGATGTTGAAGGCTCTTAGTAAGGTGGTGTAAACCAAAGTTGCTTGTTCTTATTTATCTTGAAGTTATTGCATTTTTTGGAGGGTCTGCAAATCAGGTAAAATCGATTTATCTCAGAAACGGAAGTAAGTAGGTATAGGGACATGTTAAAGAACATACATTATTTTTTATCGTACAATTCAAAAATAGAAAAAAATACAGGGTGATCCATTTAAAATAACCCAACTTTGATATGGTACGTGTTTCTAGAGCACCCTGTACAATCCAAAATATTTTTAAAATGTGGTTTCAAATAATCTTGACATATGTATGCCTTAAAATTTCTAACATTATTTGTCGTTTTAATGCTATAGAATAATTCGTTGGTAGTGCCCCACCCTGTATAATTATGTATTATTAAAAATGTTATATATATATTAGAGAAGAGAAAAAAAAAAACACTCTTTTTTTAAATTGGATTGATTTTCGTTTTTAAAATATAATTTACTTTTTTTATTAAAAATTTTAAATAGTGATTAAAATTTTTATTCTTTCGCTCTAATTTTAATATTTATTTATTTTTTTTAAAAAAAATTTTTTAAAATTTAATTTAATATTATTTAATATTAATTTTTTTTATATTTTTTTTTAAGATTGTCAAAAAAATAAAAAAAATAAGATTATAAAAAAAAAAAAAAAAAAAAAAAAAAAAAAAAAAAAAAAAAAAAAAAAAAAAAAAAATAAAAAAAAAAAAAAAAAAAAAAATAAAAAAAGTTTATCAAGTAAGTTTGACGCTCACGATCAACGTTCAAATAAAATTGTCAAATGAAGAATCTATAGTATTGCATTCCGTGATTTGGAAATTTAAGTCTTCTGAGTAATTACTTTTAAACAGCCGCCATTGTGTGTTTCTTCGAAAATTAAAAACAAAAGACGTCATGGGGGGTTCCATCTCATACAAATGTATAGAATGTGTTCATAAATATTTTCAAGCGATACATCCGACCGAATTTAGCACTTAGTTGTATTCTTTTCTACAAGAAGTTTGAATCGACTTCACTTTTATTATTTAATTCTACTATAGGAGCGGGATTGACTCTATCTTACAAATCTTTGTGAAAAATTGTAAATATAATCAAGTTGAACAATTTAAAATATGTTATCTCGTTCGTTGTTTGAGTCAGTGTCTGTATTATCTAATTCTAAGACTTTCTGGTTATCATCTGGATTATTATTTATAACGTCTAGTCTTTATTCAAATTAAGATAAAATATGATAAAGGTTCTATTAACTTAATTACATGCAACATTCTTCTTATTAATCTTCCTTCTCTGTGATTTAACGTTCCATAATTCCGAAAACGAAAGACCTGGCTCAATAATGAAATCCTTTCTAAACTCTAAGGTTGTCAATATGAATTAAGTCATGTTGACAACCTTACTATTCGTGAGTGCTATAAATTCTTTATTATTTCTATTATATTTGGGGGAAAATCTCGTTTTCTCTGTAATCGAGAATTTTTTTAAATCATAGGGTTAATACTGGTACCCTTATTTTAGATGAATTTCCACTTCACCCCTTTCGAATGTAAGATAAAGATTCATCAGTACCTCCTTTATCTTCAGATGGGGGTCTCTGAATTTCAATGGAAACACAAGTATATGATCCCAAAAGGAAACATTGTAGCTAGAATGAGATTCAAGAAAAATACCATTTTAATTCGACACACCATAACGTTTTAAACTATCCAGGTATATTTCTACATATATTTTGCTCACTATAACAATTTTTTTTATATAGAATGTCGTTGGTTTTGGGCTACCCTGTGTATTCAAAACTTTATTTAATACAGTGATCTTTGTCAATTATAGGAACCCTTACTAGATAAAATTATTTTGCGAATTTTAATAATACCACAGATCTGATTTTTGATTGTGGGTATAATCTAATATACAGATTTTCGAATTTTTAAAATATCGCCGGACACTTTCGATATTCTTTTACGCGCTTGTTATTATTAGAAGGATGTGGAGTTCTGCGCGAAACGGTTGTTTATGTCCACTGTTTTAATATGTGTGAAACCGCTTAGGACATTTTTCGGAACTCCACGGTTTTGTGGAACTCGATTTGAATAATGTTAAATAAACAATAACGTTTTATGTCATTTTTGTTGTGTCTACTGTCACAGCACGAAAAAACGAGTAAAAACCATCTTGAGGGAACTATTTCTTCAATTATCATTAACATCTCTCATGTAATTTTTGGATCCTAGTACTACTTCATTTTCACGTACTTAATTTTAGTATATTTCAATTGTGGCTTTCCAATTAATTACTATTGGGCATTCTTTTAGGAATTAGGCTTCTGAGGATGAGTCATCAATCATAACCATAGACTTTTTGTTTACCGACGGTCTAACTCCTAAAAGAAGGCCATTTAATTAATTGGGAAGCCACAATTAATATAAATTCCTAGGAGTCCACTGTTAAGAATTAGTATATTTCATCACTACAAAAAATGATGAGATACTTATCTCCTTTTCGTACATCATCAGTACTAAAATTGCATCCATTTTTCGGTTTGTTAAAAAAATGTTTTGCTAATTTGTTCATAAATTAAACGAAACATTTCATTTATGAAATATAGTGAACTCATAGTAAAATGTAATGAGAAAATTGCCATTAAATTAAATATCAAATGTGACCGCCAGCAGCAAATAAAATTCTGACAAACTTCCGTTTATTTGAGGTCGTGAAATTGGGGAAATAGGGTTAATAACCATGGTAATTCCTTTCGCTAAAAATCATTCCGGTGCATTTATTTCTTATACCGACCTTAATATAGTGATATATTTTCTGCATAAATGTTCAACTTTGTCTTCATTATGTGACTCTTGGACGTTGAGTATTTTCGACGATGTGATTGTAGTGACTTTTATCAGCGATTTCTTTTGTATTTCTTTTTATTATGTTCGCTATTATTTGTCGTTTTGGTTTTTCACTTACTGTGAATCGGAAAAGCTACATGAACTAAAATAAATTTATTTATTAAAGGTTAAAGTTTTCGGCTACTAAAGTTTCGAGAATAGCGAATAAGATCTAGATAGTGAAATACTTTGCACTAACAATTGGCCCTTGAATGTGCATTACGGATCACAAGGATATATATAACGTCACCAAATAGTTCTTCTTACGCGTAATCTACGTTACCTATTGAATTTGCCACAACAAACGTTGTCGATAAAACTTTAAGTTTAGTTAGAAGTTGTTGATTTTATTTAACCCAATGAAAGTTTGGAAATTCTATTTATGTTTATAATTTAATTTTACTTAGGTATTATTTTAAAAACTTTTAAGTAATATAAATCATATTTAAGATATCGGAATTAAGTATTGTGTGCTAAGACATTACGTATGTTTTAATTTTCATTGGTATTAAAGGATTGTTTTTGAATAGAACAACATTGGTACATCATATCTTAATTCACTTGACTTTAGCTATCGCTTTCGATGATATTTTGGTATCATCTTCAAGTTACCCAAAATTTTTCAGTTAATTAAAAACGTGACATAAAGTGTAGAAAAATTTTAAATGCCTTGCCGTTTTCCTTTCAAATTAATCGTGTTTATATGATGTTACACAACTGTTTTACGAAAATTAAGTTTTCTACAACTTTTATTCGTAGGTGGTGCTAAAAATGTTGCTTGTTTTTTCATAATATCATTAGATTTTAGACAAAAGTTATTTATGAAGGGGATCTTTAGTTTTTCTTTATTTCTTTTCGTGACTAAATTGTGAAGTTTCTGTGGTACAAAGCAAATGAAATTATTTTTCAAATTTTAAAAACTTCAATGTATGTCAAAGCGATTAAATATCATAATTGTGCATTCAATTCGCCTACGTTTTAAATTCATGCTACATTTCAACAGGATTTTTATACGTAAACATACATCTGTTACCTTATAGCATTTCTAAAACGAGCAATGTATTGTTACAGGAGTCGGATTACCCACAGGAGTCACTATGCGGGAGAAGAAAAGTGGAGCATTATCAAGAATGCAAAAACTCAAGAAAAGACTGTCACATTCCTTCGGACGACTGAGTAAGTAATTTAAACGTGGGATTTTAATTTTGACGCCCGAATCAACACGTTAATTGAGGAAATAAAAATGATTCTACATAGTAGGAATGTCTAGTTAATTTCATTCAAAGATGTGTGTCATATTTTTTAAAACAAAATTACACTAATTCCCAGAATTTATTTCGCCTTAAATCAAGGTGGAATTATTAACATTTCCGCTTGTTTCTGCTTTTATAAACCAAATTCAACAAGGGTTACCAAGTAATTCGTCAAATGTATTATTCACACATGCAGGACCACATACAAACACAGAGAAACCACGGCTACCTCTATTTGTTCCTAATAAATTAAACATTTTCTTAACGCAATTCCTGCTTTTGTTCACATAAAAAAATCGAAATATAAAATTAATGCGGAAGGTAATTCGAGGACATTAAAATCGTGAATATTAAAAAGTAGAGTTCAGCGGATTTTAGAAAAGCTTTATGTTTTTATGCAAATCGGCGATTTAATATGGAACCTAAAAAAATTTTTTCTTTAACATTTTTATTGATCTTTCTTTACACGTTCAATGTGTTTGACTCATTTAATTCCTGCATTCCGTTTCTCTGCGTCATAAGTTACCGGTGTCTTATTCAATACCAGGTTGAGGTCGAATTTGACGTAAATCGTCTTATAATGGTAGTGAAACGAATGATTATTTATTTATTATTTTAGCTAAGTTTGATTATACCAAGAAAGTCGGCGGCCAATTTGAATATTATTAACTCACATCCTTGATAAATCCAACGGTTTTCTGTGTACACACATACTATATAAAAACCTGATGACAAAAGTAAATATGTAAGAGGTTTCGATTTTTCTATTCGTGTACAAATTATGTTTACCTAACATAATTAAATGTGAACGTAAATAATTTCATTTAGTGCACATATCTTGTGTTCGGTTTTTGTACCTTGTGTTTATGTGCACTAAAATATTTTATATTGGGAAACATCGTCGCAGGTGTTGGTCGCGAAAACCCGGTTTTTCGGAAAGTTCTAATTTTTGAAAAGTAAATCATTTTAATTTTTAGGTCATTCTTTAAATATCAAACGTGAATTAATATCTTTCCTTAAAAGATGTTCGTCGTTTGTTGTTTTATTTTCTTTTTTCAGACATCAGCTCTAGCTGACCAACGTGTTTTTGACAGTAACTTTGGAAGTAGCTTTTCTTTGCTGTTACTATTTGCAACTTATCTTGAAGTGGATGCACTAAAATGTGTCATATTTTGAGCAAACATGTAGAATTGAAGGAATGAGCAGCACCAGGAACAAAATTGCTAGTTGATTATTCATTTGGATTTTTGCTTGAATATTATTTGCGTTGTCGTGGGACTGACCACGTCAATATGTAATATTGAGCTGCAATTAATCTAACTTACAATATGTTCAAGTGTTTTTGCAGCATGACCGGTTGTGTATAAATTTTAAAAATTGGTCCACGTGTGTACCGTCTTCCAGGACAGTAATAATAATATTGATGATGGTTTTATATAAGATTTCTATAAATTCATTGACAGTGTCTTTCAATCAATAAGACACTTTCTATTCTCGGATTTCTGAACTGTTCAGGATGGTTTTTGAAAATTCTTAAAAGTTTTAATGTTATTTGATTTTTTTTAAACTTTCATGACATGAAAATGTTTAGATAGATGAATAGTATGTAAGATTCTCTACAAAAAGAGACAAAGAAATTGTATCTTGGAAATTGAAAAAATTGTCGATGACGTCTCAACGTCACACTACGTGTAAAAAATATTTTTTTGGTCAAGTTGTAGCTAAGATCGCTCCATTTAATAATGTACTATATGGTTTGTTAAAGTTATAACACCACTTTACTCTTGGGCGCTTTTTGTTGAACTGATGGTATATAATATTAAGAATATACACATTCTATAAATGGTCTTAGTAACAGAATATACATATTTTTGACAAAAATAATAGTAGGATACCGCATGTCCCATGTAATTGTAAATAGTATAAAGTACCTTGTATTCATGTTTTATATCGAAAATGAATTGTCATTATATTGTTAATTAACATTTAAATGCAAAAAAATGTTTTTTCCCAACTTTTTCTTCCCGAGGAAAAGTAATGAACCAACATTAATGGTGTAACAAGAAAGTAGTAGAGAATAAAATACGAATAAAATGAGCAATAATTGACTAGATCAGGTAATAAATTTCGAGAAAAATCGTAAAAGTTAAATATTGTGTTTTAAATTTATGCAAAATTGCGAATTAATTTTTTAGCAATATATTTAATCGAGGCTGAATGCTCGTGTGGTCGTCCAATTGTCAGAAATAAAAAAAAAAATCTTTGAGTTATTGATTTATTGATTGATGATATTTAATGATAAAATGATATTTAACATACAAAAATGCATGCAAAGATGATTAAAAATGACTTGATTTAACTCCTGTAAATTGTGATTATATTTTAGTATAAACGGGTTGGACCTTCTTTCGGGACTGTTCTGTAGAGATTTATTCCATTAACACACAAAAAATGGATGCAAAAATAACTGAAAATAACCGAGTGTGAGAAAACGGAGAAGTAGTGGGAGTACCCGTCCTCAGCGCGCTTACATAAATCGCAGTCCCTCAAACGGCACTAGCGGACGAGTACCTCACCACTACCCGTATTTTCACACTCGGTTATTTTCAGTTATTTTTGCATCCATTTTTGCGTGTTAAATATCATTTTATCGAAAAATGAGAATATACGTTTTGTTCCTTTCTATTTCAACTTCACAATTTTTTTTATTGCTGACAATCGGACGATCACACGAGCATTCAGCCTCGATTGAATATATTGCTTTAAAAAATGTAAATCGCAGTTTTGCATGAACTAATTGCGCGACAATTGCAGGGTTTTCACACACTAAGTACGTATCATTACCTCTTATTTCCTGAAAGATTTATGCTACATCTCAAAAATGGCGAATACAATTTAAAAAGAAAACACAAATATTCCACTTTTCGATTTTCTTGAAATTTATTACCAGATCAGTCGAATTAGTGCTCATTTTATTCGTATTTTTATTCTCTACAACTTTTCTTTTTACACCATTAATGTTGGTTCATTACTTTTCACTCAGGAAAAAAAAGTTGGGAAAAATACTTTTTTTTGCATTAAATGTTAATTAACAATATAATGACAATTCATTTTCGGTATAAAACATGAATACAAGGTACTTTATACTATTTACAATTACATGGCACATGCGGTATCCTACTATTATTTTTGTCAAAAATTTACGTAGTATTTGTTCTATTGACTGAGGTAAAGATCTAATCAAAGGCAACGTCAATTTAAAAAAACTTTAAAGAGATCGAATGCCTGTCAACTTTAGACAACTTGAATTGACAACGCTTTAAAAGTATTTAAATTTTTAAAATAGTGTTAGACAAAGTAGTATACAGAGTGCTTCACGGTAAGTGAAACTACTATTACCCTCAATCAGAAAATGCAGTTTAACAATTATTTATTTTTATCATAAGTTACATATTCCCGTTTCAAAGTTACTCCGTATAATAATCTTTTACGTCGTGTATCTGCTTATTTGTCCCACCTCGGTCCGCGGTATGATCTCATCATGTAAAGCTCCACTGCACAGTTAACAAAATCCGTTTTGTTCATTCCATTTTAAACTACAAATAAAGGAAAATTTGCGTACAGGCTGTTCCAGTTTTTGCACTCAGTACAAATTGAAATAATTTGCAGTTTGCTCACACACATAAGATTCAACTCTCTTAAAACGTATGGGTAAAAAATTAGTTACTGGAATGGTGGCGTTATTATTTTTGAAGTTTTTGTCTAATATTTTTTTAACATCGAAATAACTTACAAAATTTTAATTTAAGGAGTTAATAAATGTTATTAAAAGTAGTCTTAAAATATCGAGTAGGATTCGAATTTTGCATAAAGAACATAACATGCCATTTAAAATAACGAAGTTTGAGTCAAGGTTCTGATATAACCGGACGTGCTGCAACGGTGTCATTATTTTCATAAATTTGAGCACGCAGGCTTTCAATATATTTGTAGTTTCACCATAACGTCTAATAGTTCCCTTACCGTGAAGCACTCTGTATACTATGACTTGTATGAAATACTGCACTCGTGAAATCGTAGACCTCACTAAGGCTCGCCCTACAAACTTTTCGCTCGTGCAATGCATAGAATATATTATGAAATTCAAAATTATTTTTTTTATATTTTTAAGTTAAATGTTCAAGGGTTTAGTAAACATAAATTTTCATATCTCAAAGACTACTCGTTCGATTTTAACACCTCTTATACAGAGTATTTTTTAATATTTTTAAAGATTTTATTACATTTTAGGCCTAATCTGAATGACGAAGATAAAATGTAGAAAAGGAAATTTTAGAATATTATTTGGGTTTTACAGTAAATCTACAGGATAGATGATACATATTTGGAAGATCTTGAAATTTTGCATAATTCTCACCAACATCTTTAATTTTTTTCTACAGTTGGTCTAAAAACCCGTAAAGATGGTTGAAAGTTTCAATCTTCAGGTAGATACCTTTTCCTAACCGAGAACATCAAACGTACGGGTCATAGCACCATCCCGTTGAAATCAAAAGTCATTCCTTCCACATAATTTTCGATGTATTATTATGTAGTACTAGATCCAGCTTCGGAGATGGAAGAACTGATCACGAGTTCTATAGACGCGAATCTAGACGACACAAGTTTGCAGTGACTGTTACTCTACCTTCTTCAAAAAAAATGGTTCAGTGACGACACAATACGAAGTTTTCAGTATCCCAAGAGGGAACATTTTGTTTGTTTGGTGTTCCAGAGTAGAGAGATGTGGTTCATCCGTACTCCAGAATGCCAATGAAGGGAAACAATCGCGAGGATTCCATTAATATTTAGTAAGAGTGTAGAAAAGATCTCTCGTCAGTGTTCTACTCGAAATTGCTGAAGCATTTCTATACTGAACATGTTTAAAGTATCAACCCACAGCAAAAAATCATCCCATACCATTTTTTTAAAGAACAATCTAGTACGAAGCTATCCGATTATGTAATAATTGGATATACATGTAGTAGCAGTTAATGGTCGATGGTAGGTTAGACGTTTATGGAAAACGGGGATAGGAGTTATTCGAGAAACTTTGACTATTTCATAAATAGACACGATCTGATCTTTCGTAAATATTTTCATTTTGGCGGTGTTGCCGCTTACTCAAAAGTAGTAACAACTTGTTAATTTTTAAATGAAACACCCTATATATTATTCAATTTTTAGAATAACAATTTCTTACTGATAATTTTTCTGAATAGTTTCCTATACCTATCTACACCGATTTTCGAGATAATAATTATTTTAGGTTATTTTTTTTCAAAATATGATCCCACCAACATTTAAATTTAGCTGCTATTTGAACCCGTATAAAGCTGAAACTTTAGATGCAGTTTGCAAAAGCCTTGTATTTAACAGCTACCTAAATAAATCCATTTTATTTTATACAGGGCGGTTTAAAATTAATGATTTTGACGTGACATACAAAAAGGTCAAACTTTGTTTGAGTATATTCTTGAAATTCTAATGACAGATTAATGTCTTCAAGTTGATATAGCATAGTGGTATAGGTAACTCGTCAACTTTTGAATAATCGCAATAATGATTAAAATCACATTGTCTTCGCGCTAATTTGTATTAGTTAGCCATGGAAGCCATGTGATTTGACAACTGCTCAATTATTCACTTTGTTTGACAGACGTCAAGTTTTGAGATGTGATTGTGATTTACTACTTAATACTTATTCAAAAACAAATTACAATGAGGCAATAATTACTCGCATGAAGTTTTGATGAATATTTATTCTTCATGGACAATGTAACAAAATTGTGGCAGAACATGTAGGAAATTCATTGAAATGTATTCTGATTTGCAGCCAATAAACGAAAGAAAGTTTATGCTTTAAGCTTAGAACCGTAATTGATAAAGTTCTCCTGTATTCGCAATAAACTTTCTTTCGTTCATTGACTGCAAATCAGAATACATTTCATTGAATTTCCACACGTTCATTGTCACAATTTGCCACATCTCCATGAAGAATAAATAGATTCATCAAAACTTCATGCGAGTAATTATTTCGCTCATTGTAATTTGTTTTTGAATACGTAATTAAGTAGTAAATCACAATCACAATCTAAAAAATTCTGTCAAACACAGAAAAGATATCAAACACAGATAAATAAATTGTCATCACATGGCGTTCCATGGCTAACTAATGCAAATTATGTGAAGACAATGTGATTTTTAATCATTATTGCGATTATTTCAAAAAGTTGACCAGTTAGCTATACCATTATGCTATATCAACTCGAAGGCATTGTCTATCAGAATTTCAAGTAATATACAGGGTGTTCCATTTGAAAAAATAAAGTGTTGACCTTTTTTGTATGTCACGTCAAAATCATTAATTTTAAACCGCCCTGTATAAGAATAAAATAAATTTATTTAGGTAGCTGTTAAATACAAGGCTTTAGCAAACTGCATCTAACGTTTCAGCTTTATATAGGTTCAAATAGCAGCTAAATTTAAATTTTGGTGGGATCATATTTTGAAAAAATAACCTAAAATAATTATTATCTCGAAAACCGGTGTAGATAGGTATAGGGAACTATTCAGAAAAAATTATCAGTAAGAAATTGCGATTCTAAAAATTGAATAATATATAGGGTGTTTCATTTAAAATTAACAAGTTGTTACTACTTTTGAGTAGAAGCGGCAACACCGCCAAAATGAAAATATTTTAGAAAGATAGATCGTGTCTATTTATGGTAATAGCCAAATTTTCAGATTACTCCTATGCCCCGTTTTCCATAAACGTCTAACCTACCATCGACCATCAATGACCCTGTTATCTTAAATTTTAGATTTCAATAATGATTCAGAGAAAGTTAATTTAATTTTGTAATTAAAAATAAAATTAATTTTATTTTTTTTTTTTTAATAAATTAAATTATAATTTATTTTTTTTTTTAATAAGAATTTTAAAAAAAAAAAAAAAAAAAAAAATAATTTTTAAAAAAAAAAAAAAAAAATAATTTAATTTAATTTCATTAATAATTTTTTTTTAATTTAAAAATTAAAAATAAAAAAAAAAAAATTGTTTTTTTGAAGAAAAAAAAATTTAAAAAAAAAATAAAAAAAATAACTAAAAATTTAATTAAAAAAAGAAAGAACAAAAAAAAAATTGGAAGTTTTTTGGTTTTTTAAAATTTAAAAAAAAAAAAAATAAAAATAAGAAAAAAAATTTAGTTGATTTTTAAAAAAAAAAATACCGCAAAATTAAACACACTATAATTAAGTTTATATCTTATCATTAGCGCACAAAATTTCGAGTTGACTATTGAGAACAT
This sequence comes from Abscondita cerata, assembly GCA_030710515.1. Taxonomy (NCBI): domain Eukaryota; kingdom Metazoa; phylum Arthropoda; class Insecta; order Coleoptera; family Lampyridae; genus Abscondita; species Abscondita cerata. The sequence goes on from JALBCR010000928.1 coordinate 91,223, forward strand.
GAGTCGTTCTAATTCGCTTTGTTTGAATCTTGTTCAATAATTAACGTTATCGTGTATTACACCTTCCATCACACGTACCTGTTTCGTTTCGTAATTTCTACCGACACCGCTAATTCGATTTTTTTATTTAATTCGGATACTAATAATCCGTTAAACCCCTATTGTTCTTAATACAACGCGATGATGTAAGTTTCGTAGCTGAAATTGAAAATTGATTGATTACTTTGAACGTGTCCAGGTTAACTGTTGTTTAATGTGTTTGAGTATTATACGTTGTTCTATGGAAATAATTTTATTGATGAAAAAGGCATCCATCTTGGAGAATAATTATTGGATATTTTTAAGTATAATTATGTAAAAGGAGCTTTCAGTCCATTAACCAATACTAATTTTATTATTTAAAGAAACTTGACTAGTTTCGACGATATGAATTATAATACGTCATCTTCAGAAGAAACAAGAAAACTCAAAATTACACAATATCTAACTGACTGATTACATATTAACATAACTTAAAAAAAATTAGGAAATAATATCTAAGTTTGGTGTACTTTATAATAGTACGAAAAAATGTGTAGTACTTTTTGGAATTCAAACAATTTGACCGACTTTTTAATTATTCGATTTAAATCGTCTTCGGTTGCAATAATTCGGATTTTGACGATTGAAAGATTTATATTCTTCCTCATATGTTTGTTTATCACCGAAACCAAAACTGTTGAAAGAAAAGTATTTTTGATTGACGTCTTCGACTGCCAGAGCATCCTCCTGTTGTAGGGAGATGAGTACTAGCGATTACTTTTGAAATTAAATTCATCGTTAGAAACAAAGGAATATTTATTTTCACCATCAAACTTCTAACAGTGACATTGGTAACTATATGGTTGAGGCCGCTCCCGGTTCACACCCGCTACTACTAATAAAGAAAGCTCGAGTTTATAGCTCAAAAACATTTGACTAAAGTTGTGTATCTATTATATGCTGAATTTTTCATCCGCATTGATGCAAATTTTACTGTTGAAGACTCAGGAAGGAAAGAAATTGAAAAGTTTATATTATAAAAAAAAATATAAAAACATATTGCGTGTGAATGCAAAAAATCTGCATGTTTGAACTGTACTGGCATTTTAAACTTAATCAGTTTTTAAAAAATTTTAAGTTAAACATTGGATAATTGTTGTTGTAGAACGACTTAACTAAGACGTTAATCGTCATCAAGCACGAGATTGATATATTGACAAATCTTGAATAATTAATTTTGGATTATCTATATGACTTCTTGGACCATCAGATCTTTGGTACTGTATTGATGGATTTTTATAGGTTGGAATAGAACTTTTTGAAATGTTTGCTTAAATAATTCTAATGTGATAATTATCTCGATCATTGCGTTTGAAAGATAGCTTCTTTTTGCAACACAGAAGGGTCAGTGTTTCTCACGTGTAATTTTTGCACGAGCGAGTTGTATGTCCCATTTCGGTATTTCCACGTTAAAACAATAAATTAACATACGTACGTAAAAGTAAATAGAGAAAATCTACAAAGATAAAATGTTTCAAAATTAAATAAACATATATTGCCTAGTTTATGACTCGTTTACTTTTGTTGCGTTTAGCTTACTGGAATTTAAGTTAGGCTATATGAAACAGTTGATTGATCTGTAGACATTGTATGGTGTTACAAACGATATGCCTTTGCATTACATATCAGTTATAAAACATCTTAAAAAAAATCTCCTGCTCGAGATGTGATTGTTGTATTTTGATTTTGTATAATTACGTAACCATAACATACTGGATGAAACTATTTGTTAGAAGATGTATTTGGTTTAAGACGGGTATGTGTTGAATAGTGTTTTTGTTGATATACAGGGTGGTTCAAAAATATAGGTCACAAACTATACTACGCTACTAAGCATAAAAAGTTATGAAACATTTTCTTATAAACTTTTGTTCAGTTGGAGCTTACGTACGGCCTGTAAAAGTTTCAATTTAAAATTGATTTTTCTTATTATCTCAGAAATAAGTTAAAGATATAATCTGAAAATTTATATTGTAAAATATCGTATTATGAATACACAATTTAATAATCTTTTCAAAAAAAGATCTTAAACAGTGGCGTAGATACCGGGGTAGCAGTGAGGTTGTTATTTAAAATAATTGTAAATCTTAGAAATTTTGATCACCCTGTACAAATTTTGGAATAAGCAATTTATTACGGACAAAAACGTGTTATTTCAATTTTTCCTTAGTATAATATTTTTCGAAAAAATCGTTTTCTTAATGTCATCAAAATTATAATGGTGAAGTTGTCATTGAAAAAGAAGGGTAAAACCTAAAATTTTATTTTTTTTATTTCATAAATTTATTTAAAAATAAATATCAACAATAAAAATGTAACGTAACAATTAATATTGCATTTACATCTTACAAAAGATGCTCAAATGTTGCCCTTGTCCGTAATAAAGTGCTTATTCCAAAATTCGTAGAGAGTGATCAAATTTCTAAGATTTACATTTTTTTTAAATAATGTCCTTACAGCTACCCCAGTATCTAAGCTAATGCTTAATATTTTTTTTGAAAACTTTTAATAAATTGTGTACCATATTAACATATTTCACCCTATAAATTTTCAGATTTTTTCTTTAACTCATTTCTGAGAAATAGAAAAAACCAATTTAAATTGAAACCAGGCAATATCTCCTTATAATCCCCAACTGAACAATGTGGGAATAGGAAGAACAAAACAACTTAAATAGTCGAATTTGTCTATCGTTTCGCGTTCTATGGTTTATCAACGCTTTATGAATTTGAGTTGAGAGTCAATGACTGTTTTTTAAACAAATGTTACACTTGCCAGGGGGAGCGAAACGACGGCAAATTCAACTATTTGAGTTGTTTTGTTCAACGTATTTTCACCAAAAAGGGGCCCTAATAGACAAAATTTTAAATATTGATTTAATACATCGAAAAATAAAGCTTACTTAACAAATAAAAAAAAACACAAATGTAATTTAGTGTGGGTATTGTTTGCGTACTTGAAATAGTTGTTTATGTATCAAGGCACTAAAGTTTGATTTTCATGACGAATGTGTTTTGGTTAGAGGCGATAGTCATGAAAGAACTTTAATAACCGAGTACATATATTTCCTAAATCCCAAAATTTGAACAAAATCTTACAATTTTATAACGTTCTTTACCAAGTAGCAAATGTAATCCGCTGTTTTTCTTTTTACGTCAAATGTTTCCACCATATGATTTAAAACCAATACATACATTTTACGCATCTCTACCGGCAGAAAATGTGAACTTAAAATCGTCGTATAATGAACTGCTTTAGTGCCGATTTTATTTACTTTACTGCCGATTTTTTGGTCCCAGATAATCTGAACTATTGTGTGTTAACATAGGGAATTTGAAAAGTCCGATTTATATGTCTCCAAAGTGTTTTTAGAATATTTACACTATCAGAACACTTAACAATGTGTTACTAAAACGTTTTGCGTAATAATTTCTAAAATTTAACCAAACATATTCAAAATATTTGAAAAAATTTTTAATATTTAAAACGTACAAGGGTTCAAATTCTAGTTCCATTTCTTTTTTAGTTGAATTCTTATTTTAAAGAACAGCGTTTCATTTCTATCGGTAAAAGAGGCATAAGTTTTAATTTTTTTACTTTGAACTGACAATGGATTTATTAGAATATTTACATTATGAAACATTTAGTGTAATTGTTTAATAATAGGGAGTTTTTGATATCGTAAAATCTTTTGCGTATGCGCATACGTCATTACGCATGCGCAGAAAGAAGTCACGTAATTTTAGCGTTTGATTTTACGATATCCAAAACTCTCTAATTGACTATTATTCAAATGAATCCATTGCCAGTTTATGTAAAAAAATAAAATAGTAAAACTAAAAAAAGACTGGGATTTGAACCCTCGTACGTTTTGAAATATTGTTAAATATTTTTAATATGTTTGGTTTAATTTTAGAGATTATTACGCAAAACGTTTTCTAGTACATATTGTTAAGTGTTCTGGTAGTGGAAATATCCTAAAACACTTTGGAGACATACAAATCAGACTTTTCAAATTTCCCATGTTAAACAGAATGCTTTTAGGTTTTCGGGGACACATGGTATACTAAAAATTCAAAAATTTTGCATTTGTTTGTTTATTAGGTCTTTATAGACTCGGCTCCTGTAGGTCTTTTAGGCCAAAACTAAGTATATAATTTGAATCAGCATTAAATATTGAGAGAATGGGGGGTTCAAGGAGTGGGGGGTCTACCAGGGGTTTGGACTCATGTAGTGGAAAAAAAATACATTGTACCATCCGTCCACCAGGACGGGGCTTTCAACTAGTATTAAAATACTACAGTATGATGAACTATATCTACACCTCGTCGGAACTAACCAGCAACTGCTTTTCCAACCTGGACCTTAAATGAAATTTCACTTTTGAAAACCCAGTCGAAATTTGTACTTTTCAGGAATCTCCGGAAATAAAGCCTGGAGGATTAGGTGTAGGTTCTTAAGAATGTTCCCTTATCGCGCAGTGAACTTTTCTTCGAACATTCCCTGTATGGCTGCTAATAACTCATTTCACGTATAAAACGCTTGAGGTTCTTAATATAAGGAAATGAAAATTGTCGTTAACATATTGTATACGTTTACGGTTACAGATTGATTGACCTTGATAATTCTTATGTGGCCTGATTATTTCTTTAGCTTAAATAGCTGTTCTTCGTAACTTTTTGGAGATTTGTCCATGGGTTTCTGGTGTTTGAATTTAGAGGAGAGACTTAATTATTTACTATTTTCTTCTAAATTCTAACCTAACCTAACCTAACCTAACCTAACCTAACCTAACCTAACCTAACCTAACCCAACCTAACCTAACCTAACCTAACCTAACCCAACCTAACCTAACCTAACCTAACCTAACCTAACCTAACCTAACCTTTTTTTTTTTTTTTTTTTTTTTTTAGTTGCATCAATAACAAACATCATAGGAATCGCTCTCTAGAGCATGCTTCTATGACATTTGTTGACAGGAAATGGTTTATGTGTAATTAATAATTTCAAAAAAAAAGTAAACGTTAACATATATAACTTCTGCACTTCTCGTCGTAAATAAAATGTATATATATAAATATAAATTCTAGTTTTAAATAAAATGTTTGTAAATATAAATCTATAGCTATGTATATTGTTAGTTTAAAATTTCGGCGTTCACGGACAAATATAAATATAAGTAAAGCGTATGTATATATAAAATCTATAAGAAATTATTGTTTTGTGTAAATATATTATAGTTATGCTATTAAAACTTAAGTTTACAGATTAAAAAGTTAAAAGATTAAAAGATTACAAAGTTGGCGCATAAAGTTGCAGTTTTACTGCGCACAACTAATCCCTGTTTTCTACGATTCTTTTGGAGATTAGTTCCGTGATGAAGTTTTCGCATATTTCCCAATTGTCTTGAGATGTAATCATCTGACCTATAATGTTTCCCGGCTCGATAGGTGTTTTTAACTTGGAGTTTAGATGACGCCGTTCCCCGTACCATCTCGGGCATGTGAAAACTAAATGCTCCTCTTCATCCGTTAGTCCGCAATCAAGGCAGTCTGAATTGTCCCTCTTCCCAATTTTATGTAAAAGTTCCCATTTCCCGTGGCCGGTTAAGAATTGGGTTAGATGGTAACTAAGTTCGCCGTGTTTTCTGGAGAGCCAAGTGTTAATGCTGGGTATTAGTGTCTTTGTCCACGATCTCCGGTTTTCCCAGCGCCGTTGCCATTCTTCTATCCCATCTTGATAAGTTATCAGCTTTGCCCTTATTTTTACTAAGATGTCAACCGGTATAACCCCGGCAATAACTCCGACGTCTTCCCCGAGACAGTCCTGTATGCCGAGGCTATACCGATAGCCACTGATCTTCCAATTTTATTCAGGTTTGTTACGACTTTCCCGTATTTGATAGCTGGCCACCAGATTTCTGCTCCGTATGTAATAGTAGAGAGTGTTGCGTGAGCAAGCACCCTGCGTTTCCCACTTTTGGGTCCGTAGGTGTTGGCCATCAGTTGAAGAATTGCTGCCGTCGTTTTTTTGGCTTTAGTTGCTGTTTGTTGGACGTGTGTGATATAGTTTAGGCTTTTGTCCAGATATACACCAAGTATTTTAATTGTATTTTCGAAGGGTACAACCACGTGGTCCAAGACTAAGGGATCAGGTGGCAATCTTCTCCTACCGGTTAAGAATATAGCTTTTGTTTTTTCAGGTACCAGCTGCAAACCTCTCGGAGTCATCCAGTCTTTGATTTGCTGGTACGCTTGTTGGGTCTTTTGTATGGCTAGAGTAGGAGTTTTGCTAATTGTAATAAGCGTTAAGTCGTCCGCGTAGGCAACTGCCGTAACTCCCGTCGGGTAAGGGAGGCTCAATACCTCGTCGTATGAAGCGTTCCACAGTAAAGGACCAAGGACAGATCCCTGAGGAACTCCCCTCCGGTATTCCCGTGTAAAAGTGGTTCCGTTCGAAAGGTCGACTGATATTTTCCGACCCGTGAGGTAGTCGCACAAGGTCTGTAGTAGTAGTGGATGTATATTTGAGGCGTATAAACAGTCAACGATGTTTTGACGGTTTACGCTGTTAAAGGCGTTTTTAACATCAATAGACACCACCAACGCATATTTCCGGTGACGGTTTTTCCCCAGCCCCGATGTGGCCTCTTCAGTTATCATCTTGAGCGCCGCTATAGTTGAGAGATTCTTTCGGAATCCAAATTGTCTAGGGCTTAGAACGATATCTCCCATGATTTTCTGCATAATAATTCGTTCGTACACTTTCCCGAGGTTGTGTAGTAGGCATATAGGTCTTGATTTGCCTGGCTCACCTTTCGGTATAAGCACTAGCCTATCGTGTTTCCAAACCTCGGGAAATTTTCCTTCCGATAGGAGCATGTTGAACATGGTTTTAAAGATATCGGGTCTTACCCTAGCCACGGCCTTAATCAACTCATTTGGCACGCCATCGAGGCCTGGGGCTTTGCCATTTGCGAGAGCATTAATGGCTTTTTTTACCTCGTCGGTGGTGATTAAAGGTGTGCTGTCGTGTGGTTTTAGAGCAGTGAAAACCGCCACCTTCTGGAAACAATGCGTTAACGGTGTCCACTGTTTGTTGTGGTGTAAGATTGTTGACATGTTTAAGGCCTGTTAGTTTTCTACGAACTATCCTGTACGACATACCCCACACGTCGTTATCTAGATCGTTGCAAAGTTCCTTCCATTTTTGAATTTTGGCGCGTTTGATCGTTTTCCGTAGATCCCTTCTAAGATCCCTGTAACCGTTCTCAAGGTCCTCCAGGATTTCGCTCGAAGTGTGGTGACGTCTTTGCCGTAGCAGTAGCCTTCTACTGCTGTTGCATATGCGGTATGCCGCAGCAACTTCGTTTGTCCACCAATAGTTCCTCCTTTGCTTCCTCCCGGAGTTTCCATAGAACCTTCCACAGAGATCTTTGAAGAGATCTTGTACCGTCTCTACTTCTACACGGTCACCAGGTTGAAGCCCGTTTAAGGCTTGTAGTAATTTATCCTCAGGGATTGGTTTAATTTTCCATCTAGTTATTGGTTGCTGGTGATAGATATCTGATTTGTCAGTTCTTAGATTATAAGTAATGTATTTGTGATCTGAGAGGGTCTCTTCACTGTGGACGCGCCAATCGACCAGTCGAACCCCTGCCCCGCTAGAGTTAGATCGAGAAAGGATACCTGTCCCCGTCTATAGAAAGTTGGCGACCCATCGTTTGCAAGCCATAGGTTGTTTGACAGCAGAAATTCTTCCACTATCTGGCCTCTGTGGTTTGTGGTGGTCGCGCCCCAAAGAGGGATGCCGCGTTAAAGTCTCCACCTATGATAACCTTTTGTGATTGCATGGCGTTAATCGACCTGGACAGCTCTGTTATGGCATCTTCGAAGTCCATTATATCCATGTTTGGGGACAGATACACAGAGTAGATGCGGAGATTTTTGGTTTCCACCCAGCAAAACTTTCCTTCAGCTCCTGAGTTTGTAATTTTGAGGATTTTATTCAGTATCATGATGCTGGACTTCTTGTCGTTATCCGTTATGGTAGTTGCGTTTCTACCAGTCTCCGTTAAAAGTAAAATGTCTACTTGTTTGTGTTGCGCTTGTCTGAGTGCTAAAGCATAAGCCTCCTTGCTGTTGTTTAAATTAATTTGCTTTATTCTAAGTTCCATTTTTTTTTTTTCCCGAAGAGCCTTGCGATATTCCGGGCAACTCGTAGTTAGGGCTGAATGCCCTTTTTTTGTGCAGGTGGCACAGAATCTTTCATTAGTGCATCCTTGTGCCTTGTGTCCTTCTTGATTACATTTTACGCAGTAGCCTTTTTTGTCTTCTCCTTGGCACTTGCCGGTACTATGTAGTAAACTCCAGCAGCGCCTACAGGATGGAACCTCGATTCTTTGGGTGGTGCTGCATAAAGATAGGCCTACCCTGAATTTGCCTATTTCTAGGATTTTCTTGCCAGCTGTGGTACCACATTTAATTGTAGCCATCATCGTGTGTTGTGGCCCTGGGCGTAATGCTGAGACGGTTATAATGTTATGGTCTTTAAGGTCTGTAATACGGCTTTCTACTGCTACTTTAACTTCCTCCAGCGACGTGTATTCGTCCATACCACTAATGTGTATCACCATTGTTTTTTCCCCGATGTTACGGGTAGTGATGGTGGCTTTATCCATCTTTTTTAGTTTACTTT